>JAJOOS010000334.1:0-89364 GCA_029582725.1 Solanum chiquidenum
GGGTGTACCAGTGTTGTTCGTAAAGAAGAAAGATGGTTCTCCCAGAATGTGCATTGACTATAGGCAGTTGAACAAGGTCACAATCAAGAATAAGTATCTCATCCCCAGGATTGATGACTTGTTTGACCAACTTCAGGGTGCTAGTCATTTCTCAAAGATAGACCTCAGATCCGATTATCATCAGCTCAGAGTCAGAGATAGTGACATTCCAAAGACTGACTTTAGAACTTGGTATGGTCATTATGAATTTGTAGTTATTTCATTTGGACTAACCAATGCTCCTGAAACTTTCATGGATTTGATGAACAGGGTGTTCAAGCAGTACTTGGACTTGTTCGTTATCATCTTTATCGATGATATCCTCATTTACTCTAGGAATAAGGAAGAACATGTGAATCATTTGAAGGTTGTTCTGCAAACTCTCAAAGATCGCCAGTTATTTGCTAAGTTCAGTAAGTGCAAATTTTTGTTGCAATCAGTTGCTTTCCTTGGGCATATTGTGTCTAATGAAGGGATTCGAGAAGATTCTCAGAAAGTAGAAGAAGTGAAACAATGGCCCAGACCTACCTCTCTTACAGATATCAGAAGTTTCTTGGGTCTGGCAGGTTATTACAGAAGGTTCATGAAAGGATTCTCATCCATAGCCTCTCCATAGACCAAATTGACTCAGAAAAAGGTGAAGTATCAGTGGTCAGATGATTATGAGAAAAGCTTTGCAGAATTGAAAATAAGGTTGACTACAGCTCCTGTTTGACTCTACTAGAGGGTTCGAATAGTTATGTTATCTATTGTGATGCATCCAGAGTCGGCCTAGGTTGTGTGTTGATGCAGCGAGGTAAGGTTATAGCTTATGCTTCTAGATAGCTTAAGGTACATGAGAAGAACTATCCACCTCATGACCTCGAGCTAGCCGCAGTGGTGTTTGCACTGAAGATTTAAAGACATTACTTGTATGGTGTTCATGTGGATGTATTCACAGACCATAAGAGCCTTCAATATGTGTTCACCCAGAAAGAACTAAATCTTTGCTAGAGGAGATGGCTTGAGTTCCTCAAAGATTATGATATGAGTGTGCATTACAATCCTAGTAAGGCCAATGTAGTAGTAGATGCTCTTAGTAGACTATCTATGGGTAGTATAGCACATGTTGAGGAAGAAAAAAAGGAGCTAGCGAAGGATGTTCACAGGCTTGCTTACTTAGGAGTTCGTCTTATGAGCATATCAGATGGTGGTGTAATAGTTCAGAATGGGTCAGAATCTTCTTTGGTAGTAAAGGTTAAGGAAAAGCAAGACAGTGATCCGATATTGTTTGAGCTAAAAGGTGCAATCCACCAGCAGAGGGTTGAGGTTTTCTCCCAAGGGGGATATGGTGTGCTTCGCTATCAGGTTCGATTATGTGTTCCTAAGGTGGACAAGTTAAGACATCAGATTCTTGCAAAACCCATAACTCCAAATATTCTATTCATCCAGGCACCACTAAGATGTATCGCGATCAGCGGGAAGGCTATTGGTGGAATGGTATGAAAAAGGATATAACGGATTTTGTGGCTAAGTGTCCCAATTGCCAGCAAGTCAAGGTAGAACATCAGAGACCAGAGGTATGACTCAAGAGATCGACATTCCTACTTGGAAGTGGGAAGTGATCAACATGGACTTCATCATAGGTTTACCTCGTACTCGCAGACAGCATGACTCTATTTGGGTGATTGTTGATAGAGTTACTAAGTCTATTCGCTTTTTAGCGGGTAAGACTACATATTCAATGGAGGACTACGCCAAGCTTTACATTAATGGGATAGTTAGGTTGCATGGGGTTCCTTTGTCTATCATCTCAGATAGAGGTCCTCAGTTTACATCTCATTTTTAGAAGTCATTTCAGAAAGGTCTTGATAATCAGGTTAACCTTAGCACAACATTTCATCTGCAGACGGATGGCCAGGTAGAGCATACCATTCAGACCTTAGAGGACATGTTGAGAGCTTGTGTGATCGATTTCAAGGGGAGTTGGGATGATCACCTTCCTCTTATAGAGTTCACCTACAATAATAGCTACCATTCCAGCATTCAGATGGCCCCTTATGAGGCATTGTATGGGTGTAGATGTAGATCTCATGTTGGTTAGTTTGAAGTAGGTGAAGCAACTTTGATAGGGCCAGATTCAGTTCATGAAGCTACGGAGAAAGTTCAACTCATTAGAGATAGACTTAAGACAACCCAGAGTCTCCAAAAATCCTATGCAGATGTAAGGAGAAGGGAACTAGAGTTCCAAGTTGATGATTGGGTTTTCCTGAAAGTGTCACCTATAAAAGTGGTGTTGAGATTTGGAAAGAAGGGGAAGCTCAGTCATAGATATGTAGGCCCTTACAAGATCTTGAAA
Source organism: Solanum chiquidenum (assembly GCA_029582725.1). Classification (NCBI taxonomy): domain Eukaryota; kingdom Viridiplantae; phylum Streptophyta; class Magnoliopsida; order Solanales; family Solanaceae; genus Solanum; species Solanum chiquidenum. The sequence goes on from JAJOOS010000334.1 coordinate 2,378, forward strand.
GGCATTGGTAAAGTGGCTTATGAGTTAGAGTTGCCAACAGAACTAGCAGCAGTGCATTCGATTTTCCATATTTCGTTGTTGAAGAAGTGTATGGGTGATCCAACATCCATTGTGCCTTTAGAAAGTGTGGTTGTGAAGGATAGTCTCACTTATGAAGAGATACCAGTTGAGATTCTTGATCATCAGGTTCGAAGGTTGAGAAACAAAGAAGTCGCTTCAGTCAAGGTTTGGTGGAGGAGTCAATCCGTAAAGGGAGCTACTTTGGAAGCAGAGGCAGCCATGAAGGCCAAGTATCCTCACCTCTTTCCTTCTGATTCCACTCCGGCTTGAGGTAACAGTTACTCTTTAGTTTTTCAGTCATTCATGCATGAATTCAGTCTTAGTATCATATTCCTTCAGTTTATACCTGTATTTTCATCGTATTTGCATGTTCTTGGAACTTAGTTCAGTCAGAAATCAGTTTTCAGTGTTTAGTGGTAGGGTTTGCAGCTCTCTCCCTCCATATCAGCTAATTTACTCTTCATTCGAGAACGAATGTTCCCAAGGGGGAGATAATGTAACACTCCATAATCGAGAAAGGAAAAAATTTCCAGATTTTTAGAAGTTGCAGGTGCCACCGATGGAAGCCACTTACAGACCGTCAGTCATCTCTGTCGATGGGCCAGTCAACTTTCAGTTTCACACCTCAAATTTCCACCTTCAGTCGCGAACGACGGTCGACCAGTAAGGACCGTTAGTCAATCGACGTTCCATCAATCCTGTCAGTCAGTGACTCCGACAACTTTTAAGTCAGGGGTCTTTTGGTCTTTTTCTTGTTCGTTTGGCCCCTAAACTACATCGTTTAGAACCTAAATTATGAGGTTTTAGTTAGTTTAAGCCTAGAAATATAACTAGAACTTACCCAAGTCAAATCATTAATCAAAACTTAGAAAAATTAGAGCATAAGAGGAGAAAAGAAGTCAAGAATCCAAGTTCAAGAACGCAACAAGGTTCCATCAGTTCTATCCCCGAAATCAAAAAATTTCTCTGTGGAATTCATCACCAGGTATGTGGAATTTCACTAGTGGGTTTCTTTCGACCAATAGATCCCTATTTTTCAGTCAGATTCTTGATTCCCTCAATATCATCTAGACCTAGGGTTTCTTGAATGTTAGGATTGTTGGGTTTTAGCTGTTAGAATGATCCAAATCAGATTATTATTTTATTACTCAGTCTATTGCATGAATTTCTGAACCCTAGCTATGTAGTTCTTTAGTTCTTGAATTACACATGCTAGGCCAGATATTTCAGCTATTTCAGATATACATGCCTCAGTATATGAATGTGTCATTATCATTTTATTAATGTTCATTCTCAGTTTGCATGTCATTTTGAGCTATCTAGTGAATCACAGAAATTCAGTCATAATATATTAATCACTTAATCCATTGGGAGTAGCATAATACCGAGTTGGACTAGGGTTCAGCGTACTCGAATAGTCCCAAAACTACGAGCCACATAGATTGTAAGTCCCTCTATGGGCATCATTTTAGTGATCACGCCAGCATGCCTCTATACCTTTGGCCGGGTATATTGGGTCCTCTCGATTGGGCGTATACATCGGACTCCACATTTAGATCATGTGGTTTTATTATCGGTTATTAGTAGCTCCCACAGTTCAGTCAGATTCCATTGCATTGACCATATTTCTTAGCATGTTATAAAATGGTCATTACTTTCAGTTAGCTCAGTATTCAGTATTTATATCATGTTCAGATTACACTCTTACTTTATTGCTTGTTCGGTTATGTGTTTATTTCAGCTTTACTCTATCCTGCATGCTCAGTACCTTTCAAGTACTGACGCATACATTGCACTACATCTTCTCGTGATATAGGTTCAAGTCCTCAGCATCAAGATCACTCTTAGATCGATTCCCGATCTTCAGTTCAACATCATCAATGGTAAGTCCTCATTCTGCGAGGACTAGTGACATGTTTATCTTTATAATTTTTAGTTCTTAGTTTTAGTTTTGCTAGATCTATTTGGGGGCATGTCCCAATATTTCTAGTCAGTCTAGAGGCTTATTTCAGACATTGTTAGTTTCAGCTTTAATCTTAGAGTTTGATTTCTCTTTTGTACTCAAACTCACAGTTTTCATATATTCAGATATAGAATAGGTATCCCCATCACTTTAATTTTCATGATATTTAAGTTTCCGCATCAGTTTTATTATTCAGTTTATCTTGAATATGCTTATGATTATGCCAGTAGAGTTAGCTTGGGGTCACTCGTGATTTTATGTCCCGTGTCCGCATCCTGGAGGTAGCCTCGGGTGTGAGAGCGCATGTCTAACACCGTGCAACAGCAGACTAGAGCAGTGGTACCAGCGGGCAGCGGTAGTAATGGTAGAGGGCATCCACAAGATAGGCGAGAAGGAGATTAACGAGGCCATGGAGGCCGGGGAAATGGTAATGCATGTAGAGGAGCAGTGCATCCAGGCAAGGAAGTTGTCCATCCAAATGACAGGGCTCAGTGTTATGCCTTTTCGGGTAAGACCGAGGTTGAGGTGTCTGATGCAGTGATCACAGGTACTATTCTTATTTGTGATTAGATGGCTACTAGTTTATTCGATCTAGGTTCTACTTATCCATATGTGTCAATTCAGTTTGCCTTGTGATTTGATGTGGTTTGTGATTTACTTGATGCCCTTATCCATATTTCTACCCCAGTTGGAGAGTCAGTCATAGTCACCCACGTATATCCTGCTTGTCCTATCTTGTTTATAGGTATTTTAGACTTGGGTTGATTTTGTTATTCTGGATATGACTGACTTTGATATAATCTTAGGCATGACTTGGTTGTCCCCCTATTATGTTGTGCTTAATTGTAACGTGGAGTCTATGAATCTAGAGATCCCAGGTAGGGAAAAGTTAGAGTGGGAAGAGGTGTACAAGCCTAAGCCAGCTAAGGTCATATCTTTCATTCGGGCTAGGAAACTGGTGGGGCAGAGGTGTTTGGCATATTTTACTCATATTAGGGATGTTGATGCTGAGTCTCCCTCTATGGAGTCTATTCATATTGTGTCTGAACTTAGAGAAGTGTTTCTTACCGATTTGTCTTGTATGCGTCCAGATAGGGACATAGATTTCTACATTGACTTGGAACCGAGCACTTTCCCCATCTTCATCCCTCCTTATCGCATGGCTCCAACAGAATTAAGAGAGCTTAAAGCTCAAATCCAAGAGCTTCTTGATAAAGGTTTCATTCGTCCTAGTGTTTTCAAGTGGGGTGCTCCTGTCTTGTTTGTTAAGAAAAAGATGGTAGTATGAGGATGTGCATAGACTACCGGCAGTTGAATAGTGTCACCATTCGAAATAGGTATCCATTACCTCGGATAGATTATCTTTTTGACCAGTTGCAGGGTCCATCAGTTTTATCTAAGATTGATCTAAGGTCTGGTTACCATTAATTACATATTAGGCCAGAGAATGTACCTAAAACGGCATTCAGAACCCGCTATGGGCACTATGAGTTCTTAATGTTTTTGTTTGGGTTGACTAATGCACTTGCAATCTTCATGAGTTTGATGAATGGTATGTTTAAACCATTACTGGATTCTTTTGTTATCATCCTTATAGATGACATTCTAGTTTATTCAAAGAGTAAGGAAGAGTATGTCGACCATCTCCGTATTATTTTGGGTGTTCTTGGAAAATAGAGGTTGTATGCCAAATTTTCCAAGTGTGAGTTTTGGTTGATTTTAGTTGCCTTCTTGGGGCATGTGGTTTCAAAAGAAGGGGTAATGGTAGATCCCAAAAGATCAAAGCACACAAGAACTGGGTTCAGCCTAGCTCTGTGACTGAAGGTAGGAGTTTTGTGGGGCTCGCCAGCTACTATCGCCAGTTTGTGAAGAATTTACTTCTATCACCATGCATTTAACAAGGCTGACTAAAAAGGAGGTGCCTTTCGAGTGGACTGACAAATGTGAAGAGAATTTTCAGAAACTCAAGACTCTTCTTACCACAACGCCCATTCTAACACTGCCGGTGGAAAGTAAAGATTTTATTTTTTATTGTGATGCTTCACATTCGGGTTTGAGTGTTGTGTTAATGCAGGAAACAAATGTAATTACCCGACACATGATTTAGAATTGGCATTGGTAGTGTTTGTTCTCAAGATCAGGCGGCATTACCTTTATGGTATCAAGTGTGAGGTGTTTACTGATCATTGTAGTCTAAAATATGTATTCACTCAAAAGGACCTAAATTTGAGGCATAGAAGATGGATGTAGTTACTCAAGGATTATGATGTTACCATCTAGTTTCATCCATGTAAGTCAAATGTGGTGGCGGACACACTAAGCCTAAAGACTGTAAGTATCGGTAGCTTAACTTGCTTGGGTGTGTCCAAGCGACCTTTGGCCAAGGAGATGCATACATTGGAGTGTAAGTTCATACAGTTGGGTATATCAAAAAAAGGTGGGGTGTTAGCTAGCATTAAGATTAGTCCCATTTTCATTGAGAAGATCAAGGCCAAGCAGTTTGAGGATGAGAGTTTGAATGAGCTCAGAAATAAGATAGTGTCTTGGTAAGGCACAAGATGTGGTTCTAGATGCGGGAGGCATGCTCAGTGTTAAGGGAAGAATTTGTGTTCCCCGAGTGGATGACTTGATTCAGAAGATGCTGACAGAATCCCATGGTTCGCGGTATTCCATTCAGTTGGGTGTGACCAAGATGTACTGAGATTTGAAACAAATTTATTAGTGTCGTGGCATGAAGAAAGTTATAGATGAGTTTGTGTCTAAGTGTCAAAATTGTCAGGAAGTAAAGTATGACCACCAAAGGCCTGCAGGTTTGCTTCAGTGAATGCCAATTCCATAATGGAAATGGGAAAGGATAGTTATGGATCTCGTGGTTGGTCTTCCAAGACCTTGGGAAAGTATCACTCCATTTGGGTAGTGGTTGACAGACTGACTAAGTCAGCCCACTTCATTCAAGTCAGAGTAGACTATAACGCTCAGTAATTGGCTAAGTTTTATGTGAAAGAGAAAGTGAGACTGCATGCGGTGCCCCTTTCTATCATCTGAGACCGTGGTACACAGTCCACATCCAAGTTCTGGGAAAATTGCATAAGGAGTTGGGCACTCAACTAACTTTTAGCACAGCTTTCCATCCGCAGACAGACGGGCAATCAGATAGAACTATTCAACTATTATAGGACATATTGAGGACATGTGTGATTTACTTTGGAGGGCATTGGGATAAGTTTCTACCATTATATGAGTTCTTCTATAATATCATTTACCACTCCAACATTGACATGGCACCGTTCGAGGTAGTTTATGAGAGGAAATGTAGATCACCCATAGGGTGGTTTGAGTCTGGAGATGTGAAACCTTTGGGGATTGATTTGGTGAAAGAGGCTCAGGATAAGGTGAGAAGTATCCAAGATAAGCTTCTAGCAGCCCAGAGTCGACTGAAAAAGTATGCAGACGTAAAGTAAGGGACGTGACATTTCAAGTTCAAGTTGGTGAACAAGTTCTTCTAAAATTATCACCCATAAAAGGGGTGATGCGATTTGGCAAGAAGGGAAAGCTTAGTCCTCGATACATCGGACCATTTGAGATTCTTGACTCTGTAGGGTGAGTGCCATATATGTTGGCTTTACCGCCTTGCCTATCTGGAGTTCATCCAGTGTTCCATGTGTCCATGTTGAAGAATTATCATGGAGACGGATACTACATCATAAAGTGGGACTCATTTTGTTAGACAACGACCTTTAGTATGAGGAGGAACCGGTTGCAATTCTTGATCGCGATGTCCGAAAGATGAGGACCAAGGAGGTAAAGTCCATGAAAGTTCAATGGAAGCCTCGTCCAGTCGAGGAAGCTACTTGGGAAACCAAGAAGGACATGCGAGACAAGTATCCCCAGTTATTCGACAATACAGGTACTAATCTACTCTTGCCTTAGCCCATTTCTCCTAGTTTATCACTCGGGGACGAGTGATGGGTAAATTGATATCTATTGTAACAACCTGTTCCCGTCATTATGGAAAAGCCAATGAGGAAGGAATTTGGGCCAGAAGACTTCTGAGTAGTAACTCGAAAATTTCTAGCCTAGTCCAGACTTGGATGAAATTTGAGTCAGGTGAGGTCTAGAGAAATATGTTAATGAATGGGGGATCTAATTATGAATTTGATCACATAAGTGGATATCCAAGATGTTAAGGAGTATGTACGGCTTTGTGAAATTGAATTCAGGCGAGTAGAACTCCCAAAACTGATCTTGGCGTGAAAGGGTTGTTTTAGAACGTCCGGGGTTGAAGGTGTGTTGTGAAATGGGAGCTTGAAACACAAATTTTGAAGTTTTGTCTCCGTGCAAGCTGCCAGGGCGGGATTAATCCAGCCAGGACAGTCACCATCTCTATATTACAAGAGAAATAGTAATGGTCTTTTTTGTTGGATGGACATCTTCCACCTAATAATCTAGTCTTTTGGATAGTGTTGTAAGAAACAATAATGGTTTTTTATGTTGAACAAGCATCTTCCACCTAATAATCTAGTCTTTTGGACAGTGTTGTGTTGTTCAATTTATGACAATTGTACCAGCACAAGTCAATTAATGCTTGAGACCGAAAGTCGAACTGATGACCTAATAGACCAGTAAGAATCTATTATTTTCCCAAGAAAATGAAGAGAAACTTTCCAGAACAATAAATGTAAAATAACAAAGATACAACACATGGATCGTTGTAAATGGAAGCATGAAGCAGGTGGCATAGAAAGAAAGAAGAGAAAAGGGATATTAACATCTTAACCTTTTGGATATCCACAAGGCAAAATGACGGGACTACCCTCTGAATGTCCGAAGAAAGCCTCCCTTATTAAGATTGATATATATATATGTATGTCACGACCCAAGGGTACCCCCTAGATGTAACAAGGCGTATAAGACCCCGAGAGGCCTCATACAAACCACTTAGTATATCATAACATAAAGTAATAGAAATGAGCAGGAATTTAAAACTTTTCAATATAATGAAATTCTTTTATAAAATGAGCGGAAGTCTAACATCATTGTCTCAAACCATCTAACACAAGAGATAAAATCTTGGGACGCAGCCCATACAATAGTCCAACACATAAAATAAGATCATTAAAGAAAGTGGTGATCACATCCTCGAACACAAAGAGGACTCACCAAAACTTCACTTTCTTGATCAGCAACGAAGCTAGCTACGAGTGTGAGAATCAATGTCACCGGACCCTACATTTGATAAGAATGTAGGCAAGAGTATGCGTTAGTACAATCAAGTACTAAATATGATGGCTAGCATAACAACATAACTATAAGCATTAATCAACATAAGACATAAGGCATAAGCATAATCAATACATAATAAGCATCATAATGAAAGAGGAATACTTTCTTAAGTAACCTCACTTATCCTTAGCCAAGACGTAGGTCATTTGTTTCTAGTCAAGCTTGCATCATGGAAGGCATATCTAGAAACACTCCAATCAAATCATCTTCATAACATAATTACATTATTCATACTTACTTTTAAATACATGGGGATTCACCTCAATGCCTAGCTTAAAAAGGCTAATGGGTATTCGCTTCTTGCCTTACTTTTAAATCGCAGGTACTCACCTCCACAATCTCATCATATGACATGGGTACTCGCATCCACATCATTTCATAAGGAGAATGGGTACTCACCTCCATGTCCATTCATCATGATAAGAACGTGGGAACCCGCCTATTGTTCAATTCTAAGGAATATGAGAATCACCTCATATCCTTACATATGGAGGTCAAGGGTAATCACATCTAGCCTCATCAATTACATAAGCTTTTAGTCTAGATTCATTTTAGGTGAGCAATATTTTCAACCAAGAATCATTCGTGTGAACAAACCTTTCACATTCATACAGTCATGCTTAGAAATTCATTTTGGGAAGTATCCCTTCCACATCATAACATTAACAATCAACAATTCATAGTCTTTACTCTCAAAGCACTGCATCTCATGACCATCATCTATGCTTTACTCTCAAGCAATTAACATCATATTACTCATTTATTCTTTAATCCCAAGAAATTCTAACCATACTTCATCCATCTAATAAGTATATATCTAACCCACAAAGTTTCCCATCATGGCATCAACCCAAATCATATCAATTCTACCCTAGGTTCATATAATAGGCTTGGGTACATGATTTCATCCTAAATACATGCAATTCTATCAATTCAATCATAAACAATCACAATCCACTCAATTGGATCAACATTCATCATAGTCCATAACATTAGAAGAAACCCTAACTAGAATTGGGGAAATTCTTCTTCAAATTGTGGTTCTAGGGGACTCCATGGGAGGAAGGATACCATGGATGAAAAACCATCATACCTTGATTACAATGCCCTCCAAATCTTGAATATTGGGAGACTTGATCTTGACTTAGCTCCAATTTGTTCCTTCTCCTTCCAACTTCCAGAGAGAGAATGTTTTAGAAGAGTTTTGGGTTTACTTTTGGTATTTGAGAGAATGACTTGAATGTGGGGTTTTAGGGGTTAAAATGCTTATATAGGTGGTCTATACTTAGGCAAAACGACATAACATTGATTTAATTAAAACCGAAAATGACCCATATGTCCCTAAAATTACTAACAACTCTCTATCCACGGAACCCTGACCGATGGACCATCGACTGACCTACGGTCCATCCTGGTCTATGGTCAGAGAGTTTTGGCCAAACAACGGTTTGCTAGACCACGGGGCGAGGACCTACCTATGGTCCGTAGGTCCCATCGTGGTCAATGACTGGACCAATGTAGGTAGCCCTCTCCACGACCCTTACCTACGACTCATGGCTCGACCCACGGCCTGTGGTTAAGCCTTCGTAGATGGCACTTGTAAGTCCTGAAAAGCTGATATGTTACCTCTTTCAAATCTAGGGTGTTACATTATCTTCCCCTTGGGATCATTCGTCCTTGAATCAGCTTTTACGAACATTTCTAAACGAAAAGACTTAAGACTAGCAGCCCATCATGCATGCAACACCTTTAAATACACACAAACAAGGAGGAAACCTCAACTCGTAGCTCAACATACTGAATGCACCATAAGGAAGTAGGAACTACATCTAACAACCCAATATGCATGAAATTTTAACATTTCTCATGTTCAAGGGGGAACTATCATCTCCAACTCAAAAGCAATGCTCTACACAATCTCATGGAGCTCATATGCAATTTAATATCAAAAGGCATATCTAAATATGTTCATCAATTCATCTCATGAAGTCTATAAGGAAATCATACTCAATGCACAACAACATGAAGAAAATAAATCACAAAAGCCACTTTTTTCAAAACTTAAGCTTTTTCATGAGCATGTAATTTAAGGGAATCATAAAAACACATAAAACACACATGACTTCAAACATAAGCAAACCAAGAGGAACTCATTACCTCAAGCTAGAATAATAGGAAAAAATGAGGATACCGGGACATCATATCGGCCTCAGCCTCCCAAGTAGTACCCTCAACTTGATGGTTTCTTCATAACACTTTCACAGAGGCAACCTCTTTGTTCCTCAATCTCTTAACTTGCTGATCTAAGATCTCAACAAGAACTTCTTCATAAGAAAGGTTCTCTTTCACTTCTAACCCTTCTAGGGGAATTATGGATGTCGGATCTCCAACACACTTATTCAACATTGAGACATGGAAAATCGGATGCACCGATGCCAACTCTTTTGGCAAATCAAGCTCATATGAAACCTTACCAACACGTCTCAAAATTTGATACGGGCCTACAAAATGGGGACTAAGTTTCCATTTCTTACCAAACCTCATTACACCTTTCATGGGGGAGATTCTCAAGTAAACCCAATCAAGCACATCAAATTCAAGGTCTCTCCTTCTAACATCGACATAAGACTTTTGTCAACTTTGGGTGATTCTCAACCTCTCTCAAATGAGTTGAACCTTCCCTATAGCCTCATGAACTAATTCGGATCTTATCAAAGCAATCTCACCCACTTCAAACCATCCTATAGGATATCTACACCTCCTACCATAAAGAGCCTCAAACGGGGCCATAACAATACTCGAATGGTAGCTATTATTGTAGGCAAATTCTATCAAGGGAAAATGGTCATCCCAATTTCCCTTGAAATCTATATTTCAAGACCTCTACATGTCTTCCAACGTTTGGATTATTCTTTCCAGCTTTGGGGGTGAAAAGTTGTGCTAAGCTTAACTTTAGTGCCAAGACCCTTTTGGAAAGACTTCCAAAATTGTGAAGTAAACTGAGTACCTCTATCGGAGATAATGGACAAGGTAACTTCATGCAACCTTACCATCTCTCTCAAATATAGCTTAGCATAATCTTCTGCCATATAGGAAACCTTGACGGGAATGAAATGAACCAACTTCGTCATTCGGTCTACTATAACCCAAATCGAGTCATATTGTTGCCGAGCTTGTGGCAACCCTACTATGAATTCCATCTTCAAATCTTCCCACTTCTAAGTATGAATGCTAATATCTTGGGATAAACCTCCCGGTTTCTGATGCTCAACCTTCACTTGTTGGCAATTAGGACACTTAGCCACAATTCCCGCAATATCCTTCTTCATCCCATTCTACCAATAGATCTCCCACAAATCACGGTACATCTTAGTGGATCCAGGGTGAATAGAATACTGAGAACTATGGGCTTCTGACAAGATTTGTTCCCTCAAGTCATCAACATTCAGAACACACAAACGACCTTGGTACCTTAGGATACCATCCCCCCCTTGGGAGAAAGCCTCTACAGACTTCTTTATAACCGCCTCTTTCAATTCAACTAAGGTCGAATCAAGACATTGCTTTACTTTTACATCAACCACGAAAGATGATTCAGAACCATTATAGACCATAACACTACCCTTGGTGGAATCAACTAGTTGAACTCCCAATCGGGCCAAGCTATGAATATATCAAACCAACTCTTTTCTCTCATCATCAACATGTGCAACACTACCCATTGATAACTGACTAAGGGGATCCGCTACTACATTCACCTTTCTGGGGTGATAAATAACACTCATATTATAATCCTTCAATAATTTAAGCCACCTTCTTTGGCAAAGATTTAGATCTTTTTGGGTAAACACATATTGCTAACTTTTGTGATCGGTCAAAACATCAACATGAACCCCATACAAATAATGCCTCCAAATCTTTAGGGAAAATACCGCCGCTAATTCAAGGTCGTGGGTAGGATAGTTCTTCTCATGAACCTTTAGTTGCCTTGAAGCATAGGCAATCACCTTACCATTTTGCAAAAGCACATATCCCAATCCAACTCTAGAGGCGTCACAATATACTACAAAGCCATTTATTTCTTCTGGTAAGGTCAACACAGGAGCGGAAGTAATTCTATCCTTCAACTTTTCTCACAAGCTTCGGACCATATAAACTTGGCCTTCTTTTGAGTCAAAGCAGTTAATGGAGAATCAATGGAGGAAAACCCCTCAACAAATCTTCTTTAATAACCAGCCAAACCCAAGAAACTTCTAATATCTGTCGGTGATAGAGGTCTAGGCCAACTCTTGACCGCATCCATCTTCTTTGGATCTACCTCAATACCCTTGTTTGAAACTATATGGCCAAGAAAAGCTTTCGGACCTTAACCAAAACTCACATTTACCAAACTTTGCATAGAGTTGTTGGTCCTTGAGAATTTGCAATACAATCCTCAAATGATCAATATGCTCATTCTCACTTCTTGAATAGATCAAAATATCATCTACGAACACAATTACGAACATATCAAGGTATTGTCTAAACACCATATTCATCAAATCCATAAATATCATCGGGGCATTAGTCAAACCAAAGGACATAACTAAAAGCTCATAATGACCATATCGCGTTCTAAAAGTTATTTTCGGAATATCTTGCTCTTTCACCCTCAACTAGTGATAACCCGACTGGAGATCAATTTTGGAGAAATAACTTGCCCCTTGAAGTTGATCAAATACATTTATTCTTGGAAGAGGATATTGTTCTTGATAGTTACCTTGTTCAACTGCCGATAATTAATACATATACGGAGTGACCCATCTTTCTTCCTAACAAACAACACCGGAGCACCCCGTGGAGAGATACTCGGTCGGATGAAACCATTATCCAATAAGTCCTTTAACTGATCATTCAACTCCTTAAGTTCCGCCGAAGCCATTTTATAGGGAAGAATAGAGATAGGTTGGATGTCGGGGAGAAGGCCAATCCCGAAGTCTATTTTCCTTTCGGGAGGAATACCGAATAAATCATCGGGGAAAACTTCCAGAAACTCTTTTACAACTAGGACGATTCAAGAATAAGAGTTTCAGACTCCACATTCATCACCCTCACTATATGGTAGACACAACCCTTCGAAACCATTTTCCTAGATTTTAGGTAAGAAACAAATTGACCTATAGGCATAGAGTTGCCCCCCTTCCACTCAAGGATAGGCTCATTTGGAAACTAAAATTTGGTCACTCTAATCGTACAATCAATAAAGGCGTAACAAAAATGCAACCAATCCATACCCAAGATAACATCGAAATCTATCATGTCTAGCTCTATCAAATTAACAAGAATAACTCTATGAGATAAGGAAACGGGACATCTCATATAAACCCTTTTTGCCACCACAGTATCACCAATAGGGGTAGAGACAGAAAAAGGTTCTAACAACACATCGGGAAGCATATCAAATCTCATAGCTACATAAGGGGTCACAAAGGACAAAGTAGCAGCTGGATCAAGCAAGGCATACATATCTATATGGAAAACTTTTAACATACCAGTCACCACATCTGGGGAACTCTCTTGATCACCTCTAGTTTGGAGAGCATAGAAATGGTTTTGCTTAGGAGCATTCCCACCCGAACCACTTGGACCGGATGAAGGGTAGGGTTGAGCCCTACGACGACCATCTGCAACCGAAGGACAATTCCTTATTTTGTGATCCGTCTTTCCATAAACAAAACAAGCATTAGAACCCTCTAGACACCTCCCTTCATGATTTCTCCCATATTTAGCACAAGTAGGCATCGAAGACCTATTACCATCTCCTTCAGGTTTTAGGCTAGACACCATTTCATTATTAGGCCTTGGAGGAGAACTATAAAAACCTTTCCCAGAGAAGTTTTGTTGAAACCTTGAACGACCTCGTCCACCGGACCTAGAATGTGAATAGTTACCATCATCCACTCTTGCTCTCTTTGCCTCTCTAGATCTTTCCTTGTGTTTTTCTTCCTCAAATTTGTTGGGAATCCACCATAAGGCAAGAAATGTCTATGTCATGGACAAGCATAGAGATGAGGCACTCTTTGACTACCATGTCGGACACACCCGACCCAAACATATTCATTTTGGCCCTACGATCCGCCACAATGGAACGATCATACTTGGATAATTGAGTAAACAACCTCAAAGAGTATTCCCTTGCACTCATATTTCCTTGCCAAAGGTTGATGAACTCAAGTACCTTGGCCTTTCTCATCTCTAGAGAGAAGAATCTATCAAGAAAACCACTTTTGAACCTTTCCCATTTTATGGGACCCGCTTCCACCGGCCTTGCCTCTTTCCACTAATTGAACCAAATCTGAGGAACCCCTTTGAGTTGGTAAGTGTCTAGTTCCGCCTTCTCTACCGAAGTCACACCCATAATGGAAAGTACTTTGTAAACTTTGTCGATAAACTCTTGAGGGTCTTCCTAAACTTTGGAGCCATAAAATTCAGGAGGTTTCATTCTTGTAAAATCCCTCACTCTTGCCGCCACCGTACCCACATTTGAATCACGGGGACTACCACCTCTCTATTGGTTTGTGCCGTCAAGGCTTGAGCCAACACTTTGAATGTCGACCTAAACTCCGCATTTGTTACATTCTCATTCAAAGGGTCAATTGGAGCTTAAGGAGGAGCTTGGGGAGGAACCTCTTGATCAATATTGTCTCACTCCATTATTCTAGCAACCCTTCTAGTATTCATATCCTAAAAACCATCAGGCACGGATTAGAAGAGAGACTTATAGAATTTAAATCCATGGCACAACTTATAGAAGTGAAGAAGTGAAGTTTCCTAAGAATCTAATAGCCTCTCATTCATAAATGTGATGCGCTTCACACTTATAAAAAAAGACTCTACTAGACGTGGTTTGAGACATCCTAGAACTATTCTAAACCTTGTGCTCTGATTACCAAGTTTGTCACGACCCAGGGGTACCACCTAGATGTAACAAGGTGTATAAGAACCCGAGAGTCCTCATACAAGCCACTTAGCATATCATAACATAAAGTAATAGAAATGAGCGGGAATTTAAAACTTTTCAATACAATCAAAGTCTTTTATAAAATGAGCGGAGGTCTAACATCATTGTCCCAAACCATCTAACAAAAAAGATAAAATCTTGGGACGCAGCCCATATAATAGTTCAACACATAAAACAGAGTGGTGATCACATCCTCGAACACAATAAAGACTCACCAAAACTTCACTTCCTTGATCAACAATGAAGCCAGCCACGAGTGTGAGAATCAATGTCGTCGGACCCTACATTTGATAAGAATGTAGGCAAGAGTATGTGTTAGTAAAATCAAGTACTAAATATGATGGCTAGCATAACAACATAATCATAAGCATTAATCAACATAAGACATAAGGCATAAGCATAATCAATACATAATAAGCATCATAATGAAAGAGGAATACTTCCTTAAGTAACCTCACTTATCCTTACCCAAGACATAGGTCATCTGCCTCTAGTAAGCTTGTATCATAGAAGGCATATCTAGCAACACTCTAATCAAATCATCTTCATAAAATAATTACATTATTCATACTTACTTTTAAAGACATAGGGATTCACCTCAATTCATAGCTTATAAAGGCTAATGGGTATTCGCCTCTTACCTTCCTTACTTTTAGATCGCGGGTAATCGTCTCCTCAATCTCATCATATGACACGGGTACTCGCCTCCACATCATTTCATAAGGAGCATGGGTACTCGCCTCCATGTCCATTCATCATGGTAAGAACGTGGGACTCACCTCTTGTTCAATTCTAAGGAGTATGGGAATCACCTCATATCCTTACATATGGAGGTCAAGGGTAATCGCCTCTAGCCACATCAATTACATAAGCTTTTAGTCTAGATTCATTTTAGGTGGGCAATCATTTCAACCTAGAATCATTCATGTGAGCAAATCTTTCACGTTCATACAATCATGCTTAGCAATTCATTATGGGAAGTATCCCTTCCATATCATAACATTAACAATCAACAATTCATAGTCTAGGCTTTACTCTCAAAGCACTACATTTCATGACCATCATCTATGCTTTACTCTCAAGAAATTAACATCATATTCATCATATATGCTTTAATCCCAAGCAATTCTAATCATACTTCATCAATCCTTTAAGGAGATATATAACCCACAAAGTTTCCCTTCATGGCATCAACCCAAATCATATCAATTCTACCCTAGGTTCATAGGATAGGCATGGGTACATGTAATTTAATCCTAAATACATGCAATTCTATCAATCCAATCATAAACAATCACAATCCACTCAATTGGATCAACATTCATCATAGCCCACAACATTGGAAGAAACCCTAACTAGAATTGGGGAAATCTTCTTCAAATTGTGGAATTCTAGGGGATTCCATGGGAAGAAGGATCCCATGGATGAAAAGTCATTATACCTTAACTGCAATGCCCTCCAAAGCTTGAAGATTGGGAGACTTGATCTTGACCTAGCTCCAATTTCTTCTTTCTTCTTGCAACTTCTAGAGAGAGAATTTTTAGAGGAGTTTTGGGTTTTCTTTTGGGATTTGAGAGAATGACTTGAATGAGGGGTTTTGGGGGTTTAAAAATGGTTATATAGGTGGTCTAGACTTAGGAAAAACGACACCACATTGATTTAATTAAAACCAAAAAAGACTCATATGTCCCTAAAATAATTGTCGGCTCTTTATCCATGGAACCTCGATCGACGGACCGTCGTGACCTATGGTTCGTCCTGGTCAGTCATGGTCCATGGTATGAGAGTTTTGGCCAAACGACGATTTACTGGACCACGGAGGGTGGAACTATCTACGGTCTGTAGGTCCCACCGTGGTCCATGCCTGGACCAATGTAGGTAGCCCTCTCCATGAGCCCTACCTACGGATCGTGGCTCGACCCATGACCCGTGGTTAGGCCTTCGTGGATAGCACCTGTAAGTCCTGAAAAGCTGCTACGCTCCCTCTTTCGAATCTAGGTGTTACAATATATATACCCCTAGGCTAAATTCAATATCTAATTAATTAAATATTAAATGATAATACTTTTTAAAAAAAATGATTTGTAAGTCATTTATTAGAAAGACAATCATTAATTAAAATTAAAATTACAATGGATTGTTTAATATACTTATCATTTTACTTATATTATATTATATTATATTATATTATATTAATATAGTCTCATAATATGAGCGGGTTTTGTATGACTCACCCGAGAAATATAAACCGTTAATCAGATATCGCTGGAATATCTTCTAGGGTTCTTCTTTTCTCTGAATCTCAGAGTTTTCTAATAGCCATATTATTTATTTCTTAGTTACCTTTTCGTATGATTTGATATCATCAATATCGTCTTTAGCTATCGAGGCAAAGGTATCACTTTGGTTCTGGGATAAATAGGCTTGTAGCTGCTCATATAGCGGACTACCTTCTAGAATATCATACAGGTGTACGGACCATGATGCCCTAGTTTGAGAAATTTTTGAGCTTATCAAACTCATTCCTCCCCGCTGTAGAATTGGCGAGTTGGATGTGGATCCGTATGACGATCCTGACGATGATTCTGGGGATGATCTTCCCCTTCCTTGTGGGTTATTTCCCTTGCCTCGACCCTTGGTCACCCAAGGTGGATCCATCCTGCAAACAAAACACTTTGTTTTATTTGGAGTAATAATCGTCATTGTAGTAATATTCTTCGTCCAAGTAATATTCTATAAGAATATGAGAGAAATCTTCTCTTAAAATAACATTGATAATTTTTTTAAGGATAAGATCTTTTAGATCTCTAGGTAATAAAGAAAGAGCCCTGAATATAGTAACAAGGGTTGCTTCATCCAAGAAAGTTAAATAAAACATTTTATTGGATGTATTCACGAGATAAGAAGTCTGGTAGCGAGTTATCAACTCCCTTCTTATACTGAATCTTGAAATCAAAAGGAGCCAGCTGGGCCTACCACCTAGCAAAAATTAATTTAGAAGTGTCATGTTTGAAATCTTTATTAAACATATTCTTTACTGATTGAGCATCAGTTTTTATCAGGAATTTTTTATTATATAAATCGTTCTGAAATTTCAATACATATTTAACGATGGTTAGCATTTCATGAGTCACCGTATCATTTTTTTTTTGGGCTTCGCTCCATTTCCCAGAATGAAACCTGATCAAATATTCAGTTTTATCATTGGAATTAGTCTGTTTAAGAATCCCACCATAGCCAATGTTAGGCATCTGTCTCAATAATCTTTTGCCACACAGGGTTAGCAAGAGTCAGACAAGGCAAAGTCTACACACGAAGCTTAATATTATTTACCAAAGTTGTGAGACTATCAGTCCAAGGAGATCTATGATTCTTTTTGAGCTAGTCATATAACGGGGCTAAGTCATGAGATAATTTTTTTTGTAAAAGGGGGATATGTAATTTAAACTTTCCAAAAATCTTTGTAATTGAGTCCTGTCGATAATAATATCAGAAAATTTCGAAGCAAAGTCAATTGGTCTTTGAATTGGGGTAACTTTTCCCTGACAAATATGATGGCCAAGAAAGCAAACATTAGTCTGAAATAAACTCATCTTTGGTTTAGAAATAACCAAACCATTTTGTATAACAATCTTCTTGAAAATGTCAAGATGCTTAATATGCATTTCAATTGTTTTTGAAAATATTAAAATATCATCAATATAAACAATGATGAAGTCCAAATAAAAGTTGAAAATATCATTCATTATTTTCTGAAATTCAGAAGGTATTTTTCAAACCAAATGGCATTACGTTCCATTCGTATTGTCCAAACGGGACATTAAAAGCAGTTCTATAAGCATGCTCTTTAAATATTTGGATCTGCCAATATCCAGATTTTAAATCAAATTTCAAAAATATATTGGCATCATATAATCTAGACAACAAATCCTTTTTGTTTGGAATAGGATACCTAATCCACTTTAAATATTTATTTAAAGGTTTATAATTGATAACTAATCTAGGAACACCTCGTTCCCTCTCAGCAGCATTGTTCACATAAAATGCAGTGCAAGGATTTCGAAGGTTTTATCAAACCTTTTTGGAGCAGATTATCAATTTTTGTATTATATTATATTATATTATATTATATAAATAAGCTTCTATCTTCAAAGTTAAATTACCATTTTACCCTTATTTTATATCAAAAAATAATAAAAGCATCTAACTATATATCTTATTCATGTCACATTTATATTGCAATTAATTCATTGAATACAAATTTTATTAATATTTGTTTTATTACCTTTTCTAAAATGCATGTCTGCTTTTTTTTTCTCCAGAAAATAATTAATTACAACATTTTGTTATGCATGCATCTTCAGTTAAGTGCTCACTTCTATAATTTTCATTTATTTAATCTTCTTATTCTCATTTCTAAATCTTGACCTTTCAAATTTCTCACTCAAATAGAAAAAAATACAAATGAGTAATTATTCCTTAAAGACAAGAAATTAAAGTAGATATATGTATATTTTAAAGTTAAATTTCATGTTCTATCTTCCTAATATTTATTTTAATAATATTTGACCTTTCAAATTTTCGTGTGACTTTTCATGTTACCGCAAATTTAATTTTATAATTTAACTTTTTCGAGAAAGACTTTCATTTATTATTCCTACAATTCTTGTGTGTTGGAGCTTTAAACTGGTGAAATAATGTCACAATTTGTGGTGAAAGTTGTGAGATTCCCTTGTACAGTCACAAGTATAGACAGGATTCAATTGCTGAAGCATTGGAGCTTGGTGTGTTAGTTTTATACTTATTTGTAGTAATTAAAATTATAATATTTGTTTTCTATCTCTCTTTATAAAGTTGAATTGTTGTTTTGTTAGCAACTTGCTTTAATTTCATATTTTATTTTGCATGCTCAAATATAGAATATTTTTTATGTTAGTTTTGTTTCATATGTCACTATAGAGACAAAAACAAAAAGGAATTTTTATGTTCTTTATACTTTTAAATTTACATGTACATTAACTTTCATCTTTAAGAATGAATGTGATAGATTGTATACTCTCTCACTTCTTCTTCTTTCTTTTTTTGAAAAAGAGGAAGAAGGTGAAACCTATAACATTGATAATTAATGGTGTATAAGTTATATATGAAGATACAATTAAATTTTATATAAAAATAGTAGTTATATTCATAAATATTATGATTTTCAAAATATAAATAATAAGACTTTTTACACCTTAATTTTTAATATTTATAATTAAATAATTAGTTTAAGTGCTTATGGATAAAATCTAATATAATATCTTGAAGACTTCATTATAATTATCAGGAGGTTCAAAAGGTAATGTAAAATAGTTAAAAGATTTATTTTCCTTTCGGTCAAAGTAAATATTACACAATTTTAATACAAAAAGTAAATAATCTCCTATCAAGCTTTTAATTGAAGAAATATTAATATTGCACTACGGTTTGCAGGGGATAAATCTCTTGCAATCTTTTGATCTTCTAACACTATTCTACCAACAACAAAAAAAACTTTTAACACTATCAAAAAATTTAAGGAAATTTTTTTAAATGTCAATATTTTAGTTTGTTATTCTTCTAATTTATGTATTTTTTATTTGTTTGATTTGAAATAATACATTTATTTAATAACAAAAAGGAGTAAACCATGGGATAGAATATTTTTTTAAAAAAAACATATCACTTAAAATTCCCATAAAGTAATTGATTGTATTCATTCCACTACGTATGATATGTGAATTAGTATTCATTATGATTTTCATGTTTGAGTTTGTATAATGACATTTATATTTCTTTATTCGTTTGTATTCATTCTAATAGGTATACCAAATGGATTTGTAGTTATTTAAGAAGCATATTTGTATCCATATATTTATGTAAACTCATGATCATTTAGAAAGGATACAACATTGATTTATATATTTTTCAAAAACATATATTCTTTATTAAAATTTCAACAATATTTGTATTCCTGTCATCAAAACGTACAAATTTACAATCATAGTAACATCAAAATTTGTAATTTAAAAAAAATTGTATTTCATGACAAAAATGTATTTTTTATCTATTATGTATTCCACAAATATTTTATATTCAATGTCTAATTTATAGAACATCTACTAAATATGACTTTAAATTATTTTGTATTCCAAGCATTCAACATACAACAAAATCAAAATAATTCTATCATTCACTGTTTGTATCCCAAACAGATTATTTTGAAATATGACCAGTGACTCTATACTTTCATCTCCTTTTGGTTCTTCTGCATGTGAGAAAGATGTAAAAATATTTTAATTCATTGAAGAGATAACTAGAATTGTTGATGTCGTCCAACAAAGTGTCTTGAATGAGATATTGCCCTGAAACTTTCAAATTGAATACCTCAGTAAGTCTGACCTTTAAATTCATTATTTGAATAGTAACTTATGCAGTTATTTAAGTGAAGATCCAACATATAAAATACGATTTAGATCCATTTTTGAATAACTTTTTCAATAACCATTTAGAATCACTTCCAAACAAATTAAAAAATTGATAGTTAATGAATACCTGATCATTTCTATATTTCACCGACAATCTCAAATTTCAACGAAATCAGTCAAATTCACTTCGAAATCCCAATCGATTATTTCAAAATTTCTTCCTTAATGGAAACAATCGCAAATCAATCGAATTCGCTTCAACAAAGGTTGAAAATCTTCTGAATAATTTCTGAGATTTCTTATAAAAATGGAGGAATTTGATTTTAAAAAAGCAAGATTTAAGTTACTTGAAGATATGGAATAATGTAAGAAATCATAAGAGAGACAAAGAGAAAGGATAGAATTTTGATAAAAAAATTAGAGAGAGAAAAATGGGTAGTGGAATCTTTTCTTTTTTTTCATTCAAACGTATTTGAGTAAAAAAGTGGGGCCGCCAATTTGAGAAATAAAAGGAAGGTAGATGAGTTATATTAGGATACACTTGTTAAAATATTGACATTTTTGATAATTTTAATAATTATTTTAAAATATAGATGTTTTTAATAATTATGATAGGGATTTTGGCTAGTTAGCTAATTTAGATAGTTGTTATCTTTTTCCTTTGCTTTACGAACTCATTTTTTGACTTATAAATAAATTTTATTTTATTAACTTCTCATATTATTATCTCGATGCATTTACTTGAAGGTCATGAAATTGGAGTGTCACAATTAGTAATGAGACAAAGTAAGAAACTTCAATTAGACACATTTTATAAAAAAGAACTCAAATCATATTATTTAATAAAAAAAATTTATAAAGAATATACTCATTAATATGGGTTGCACACGCAAAGTGTGTGCCCAGAAACTAGTAATAGTAATAAGGCAAAATGATCAAAAATGCCCTTAAATTATTTGAAATGAAAAAAAATGCCCTCCGTTTATGGGTTAGTTCAAAAATATCTATGTGATCAATACTTTAATTTAAAAATGCCCTTATTGTTATTTAATTAGTCAAAAATGCTCATTTTTCAAATAAAATTATTATTTATTTTATTTTTAACACATTCATTTGAAGTTACTTTGGTCCAAAAATGGCCTTGGGTCATTTGAAGTTAAATAAAATAAAGAGAATAAGGATAAATATACTCTCGAACTTCATAAATGGTATGTCAATATCCTCTGTTATACTTTAAGGTTCTATATAACCTTACCATCATTCTTTTGGATTGTGTATATCATTGAAGCTAACAGATGAACACGTGGCTTCATCTAAATGATTTATCCGATTTTATTTATTTTTTACCCAAAAACTAAAAATCCACCTGACCCACAATCAAAATGGGTGGTGCCAAAATTCACTCTTCATTTTCATCAGAAACCATCCCTCTATTGTTCTCAACCCACCATAACCATGGAATCAAGAACTCATCCTTCAAGAAAGAAGATTTGTTCACTAAAACTACTCTCTTGCTGACAAAAAAAAAAACTTCATCTTCATTTAGCATAGGAACCTTGGTTATTGGGTGTTTTGTACATTGTCTATTTCAAAAATATTTTCAATCCCTTTCAACAATAATAAATCGATTTGAGCTTGAAAATTTCTTTGATTGTAGACCCACTTTAAAGCTTGAAGCTTTTTCCATCAATAGCGATAATATTTTCTCAACCCCTTTCAATAACAACAAATCTATTTGAATTTGAAATTTTCGATTCAATTGTAGACCCATTTTTAAGCTTCAAGTTTTTCCAATCAATGGTGACATTGTTTCCAATATTTTCAATAATAATAAATTGATTTGAACAAAAAAAAAATGAAATTGATTTCTTGATTTTCATAGAAATAATATGCTTCTAGGTTTTTGTTTGTGAGATTTGGAGAATGGTGCCAATGAAAATGAATAGAAAAATATTTTTCCTTTAGTTTAATTTTTAATGGAGATGAAAGTCTATGCTTTTTATTTTGAGTAATTTTAGGTTTAGCAAACGTAAAAATCATACTTGTATGCTATAACTATAGTTTGTATAATTGCGCTCCATAGCAAACTTTATGTTTGCTATGGCTATTAATATGTATATTTTGGTATACATATACAAAATATCAATTGTATAATCTGTTTCGGTATACATATACAAAAGAATCAATTGTATAATATGTGTTTGTATAAAGAGAGAAAAACAACAGAAAATTGGGCAGGGAAAAATCTGTATTTGTATAATTATAAGTGTATAGGACGAAAATATATGTATTTGTATATATAATTTTCTCTCGCTTTATACAAACACAAACTATACATTTGTGTTTGTATAAAGTGAGAGAGGCGAGTAAGAGTGGCGAGCGAGATTCTTTGGGGAGAGAGGCAAACGAAAAGATATGTATATATACATTTTTTCTCCCACTTTATACAAACACAAATACATTTTATACATTTGTGTGTTGTATAAAAGTGAGAGAGGCGAGGGAGAGACTGCGAGCGAGAAAACGAGAGTGGCGAGCGAGAATTTTAGGGAGAGAGGCAAATGACAAAAGTTTGTTGGGGTTACATTTAAATCAAACTGTGGTTATAACATTTAATTTGAATTAATAGTTTGTTATTTTATACAATTTTCCCTTTTATTTTAATTTTAAACGTCATGATATTTTAATTTGGGTAATGCACTTATGAAAAATGGGTGGATTTTTTATTTTTTTTGGATAAATAAATAAATAAAATCAAATTATTTAGATTATATAATGTGTCAAGTTAGTCTTAAAAGTATAAACAATTCAAAATATTGACGGTAAGATATATATAACCTTAAAATATAAAGGAAGATGTATTTTACCCTTTTACCCTAAAATATATCTCCCTACCCTAATTTCATCTCCCTGTCTCCCGTTCTTCTCACTGCTCCGTCCACCAGAAAACGGCCAGCAAACGCCGCCCTCTCTCCTGGCGCCGCCACTACCTCCATCTGGCCGGCGAATCGGACAGCCACCAGAAACCTCACCCAGCAGACGTCGGCGAGCCACTGTGTCTCTCTGTCACTTCTCTCCGGTGGAAGATCCAAGCATGGAACTTCATTCGAAGACAAAACTTAAAATGAGAAATCCAGAACGATTAACCGGTGATTTATTTCCTTGTACTCTGATTACTTTTGTGAATTTTTATTATTTTCATTTTTAAAGCTTTATTAGTGGTTGTAATCCATGTTTATCATTATTGTTTGAGCCACTTTTGAATAGGCTGGGTATAATCTATTAATACTTTATGATTAACAAGTTGCTAAAACTGATTTTAATTTTTAGTTTTGTTTACTGTTGACACATCGGAGTTGTTTCAAATCGAGATGTACTCATACTTTAATCTTCGTATATTTTTATACTAGTTCCTTAAAATATTGTTTTGTAATGAGAATCAATAATCATTTTACTCTGTTATGTGATTTGCTTGTCAACTTTGATCATATCTACAATTTCTCAATTTTTTTCCATTAACTAATATGGTAAACTTGATCAATGGGATTTCCTCTTCCTTCAAATTTGATTCGCAACAGTCATATGTCTAAATGGGGCAACTAGAGATGTCTGATTGATATTGCTTATTCGAATTATTGTAATTTTCATCTTCCTTAGTCAATCAATACATGGTTAGTAGCATAGATTACTTGATTTGACGAAAGGATTATGGAAATTGTATATACCTTGATGTTTGTCCTTTTATGCTCCCACGAATATATGCTGCTGATTGAGAAGGATATTTTCTTTCCTTATCTTTACATTGGCTGATCAGCCCTCTTTACTATAAATTATTTTAAGCTTTCATCTTTTTCTTCTCAATGATATATCACTGGTGAAAGATTGAAACTCTCTTCCCCATTACAATATAACTAGAAGCTCTTGATCGGAGGACACTTCTCTTGGATACTGATAAACTGAATCATCTTTTCTCTGTTCTCTGTTGGTGGTTGTGTACCAATTTTGGCTATTGATGCTCGGATTGCTGTGGTATCATTGGTTATTGTTTTTTTTTCTTGATTGTTACTTCCTTACAGGTTAGTTTCTATCAAGTACCCTTCATGCTTAATGTGGTAGTTGTATTTGTCATTCTCTTGTCGCATCAAATGTGTGTTTTGGAAAACTTGAATGTTTTAAGCATTCCAGGAGAAGCAAACAGGTATGTCCTTTTATTTTTAATGTGCTTTGATAAGTTTTCGGAAACTTTGTGCATTAGAATACATGTTCATAGGATTTACTCATAATTTAACTTTAAAGCTTGTTGCTATTTTTCTTGTTTGTTTGAAATCATGATTATCATAATATACAACTTAATTGCACCAAAATACCTTTGGGGTTCACTTCCTAGTCTACTAACTAAAAAATTGTTAAATGTGGTGGCTAAGAGTACTTAGAAAATATGTTATGCTCTATTTTCCAAGTTTGGTGTGAAATCTGTACTTTACATTTTGTGGTGCTTAACAAGGCCGTTATGGAAGTGGGCTTATTAGTGCTTCCCTCTCTATGCTATTGTGTGTGTGTGCGCGCGCGTGCACATTTCTTTCGTGTGAACAGGGCATTAGTTCGATATCGGGGGCATTGAAGAGTTGCATGGGACTTGGGAGTTTTCAAGGATCGTCTAGTCAAGCCTACTCGTCTCGAATTCATTGTCTTTTCTATTTCACTAGTAGGTTTGTAATAACTTATGATCTAGATTTCTTGTAATATTAAGAATAAGTGCTTCTATCACTTGGGTTGGGGAAACATTATGTGCAACATGTTTCTCTTTTCAATTTTTTATGTCACACTTCTGTACTTTTCCTTTATTTATCTTTGTTCAATTGTTAAAGTTGTTTTCATTTTTGTTATCAAAGCCATTGTCCAACTCTTGTTTAAGTACTTGAATTGGACTTGTTGCTTTTGATTTAGATATATGGTAAACTACTATTTTCTAACCTATAGTTAGTGGGAAAGTAAAAGGAATTGAGAGGTTTAATTCCAATTTTTTAACTAAGCTGATGTGACCTTTGGAGTATTGCCTACCAAAGATTTTTCTAAATGATTAAGTGTATTTGTAAGTAAATATATTTATGTGTTTGTATTTAAATCAAATCTTTCAACTATCCTTTAAATACTATTATTATTTTCCAAGACCGATCTCAAATAAAAATGTTTCTGAGGTGGAGGAGTGTGATTAATAATATCGTGATATTATCCCTATAAAGAAACAAATATTTGAAGCCTCCTTATAATCTCTTGTGGATTGGTTTAAATTTTAAGTATTTTTTATGCTTACAAATCATTTTCTTTTATAATTATGATTCATCTTTGTTTGGGGTAGATTTATTTACATTTCACCTTTACAATTTTTCATATCTTTTGGTGTTAATTCTATCTTCTTACTTATCTATTTTCTTAACTAATTATTGCCTTGTTATAAATGTTTTTAAAAAAAAAAAAAAATTGCCTCAAATGATTATTTTATTTAATAATAAATAGTTCTTATTATTTTAATTTTTTTGTTAATTAATAATCATTTTACTATCTTTGTTAAGTTGCTTTGAATAGAATTTTGCATATTTTATCACATAGTTTACTTTAATTAATTAATTGATGCCCATTTGGTTGCCATTATTTTTACTTATCGCTTAAATAATAAACATGTCAATTTATTTAATTATCTAACCACCTATTTTTGTAGTAATTTAGATAATAATGGATTCATGCTCAATTTGTTTACTTGTTTTAAGTTTTAAAATAAAGTTTTTATATACTATTTGACCGGTTCAACCAATCGTCTGTCCTGATGCCTTTGATACTGATTTAACCGCTTCCCATCGTTAATTCGGGTTCACCTTGGCCCTCGCCCCAGAGTTCTTATGAAGACTCTGGTGGTGCATGTGTATGATAGGCCCCCCATAAGCGCCAAAGATCGGTAATGTTGTCATGATAAGTGTGGGAAGTCGATATTGTACTCGATGATTGAAGGACATATCGATTTGCATTAACTTTCTATGGCTAGTTGGGGGAACTTTAATGTAATTGCGTAGTCATTCTTAGCTTAGTAAACTAATAGCAATTTTGCTTATCACATATCCCCACATAATTTATAAGATTCGATTGGGATCCACTTTTATGGACCTTGAAAGGTGCCTAACACCTTTTGATATAATTTGAATATTTACTTGATCTTTGATTGTGTATGACCCTTTTTAATTAATTTATTTGTTTAGTACAGAATGGTGCCCTAACACACATTTAATTTGTTAGGTGGCGACTCTTCTTTATTTAACGCCTAAAAGAGTTGTCATGTCGTTGCAAAATCCATTTTGTGAAAAATGGGTGCGACAATATAAATTGGTAAGGTAAGAAATGATTGATCATGTCGATTAGTGAGCATTTGGAAGGACTTTTGCATGTTTTGAGTTGTAGAATTTAAAAGACCTAATGAAGTGCTTCACTTGAAGTTTTTGGTTTACACTTTGTTTGGATCATTGTTATCCATTGTATTGTATTGTATCGTTACTATACCTACAATATTTGTTTTGATTGTTACTTAAAATTTATTGTATTGTATTGTTAAATTCCGTTGTTATGTAACAATGAAAAACCCCATTTTATGGAACAACCAATTTGGTGTATTTTCATTGTTACTTAATTTCTTTTTGCAATTATATCTTTACATAATATTCCATAATACTATTTTATCCTTTACCTTATATTATTTAATTCTAGTCAAACCTCCTACCCTAGAATAATTAAGGATATTTTAGTAAATTTATAAATTACAATACAATACGATACAGTCAAACCAAATAATAAAAATGTTATTAAACAACAACAAACAATACAGTCTAGCCAAACATTGTATCTACCATACAATATAGTACGATAGAGTACAATACAATACAATACATTATAAAATAATGGGTAACAATGATCAAAATAGAGTGTTAGAGTATGAGGTAAAATGTTATGAATATTTGGACAAAGGATAGGATTGGTAAAGGAGTTAGCGAAAGGAACAATAATCTTGTATATTAAAGAGTTCACAATATTTAGAATTGTGTCAAGGTCACGTATAAATCTTGGTTCGACACAGACTTATAAAGGGTTTATTAATGACTCTTCTAAAGAGTTGATTTTGGTTTGGTGACAAACAGTGATGTATGGAGGATTCTGTGTTTTAATATTGGGTTGGATTGTTCAAATTATGATAGGTGACATATGGGTGCACTACAGGAAAGACTTAAGTCTACATGGTTATTGAGAATTTTGAGTTGGATTGATGTCAAAAATACAAGTGAAACATCTAATAATCAAAATCACCACATTTGAATTCTTAGCCAACTGAACAAAATATAGTCAACCTAGAAATGGACGTATAAAGATGAGAGACGATAAACATAAACAAGAAAAAAGGAAGCAAAAACTCAACAAGATATCAAAAGGGTGAAATAAACACATGAATCAGAAGAAACATACAAATAAAACTGCAACAAAAAAATCAAGAAAAAGGTCAAAAGGTTGGGAACAGTATGACGGCATATGAGGAGGAACTTCACAAACAAGAAGAGTATGAGTATCCTGGTATCTCCATTGTCTCTTCAACTGGAAAACAAAAAGTCAGAAAGCGGTAAAAGGATACAAAGAGGACAAGGAAGAAAAATGTCACTTATAGGGAGTTGCAAACTTAAATACCATACAAGGTACCTCTAATGACACCACCAAAGTAACCACTGCATCCACCAGGTTATATCCCTACAAAAAAGGTCAGCAAACAAATCCAGAAGCAAATGGTAGCTGAAATCAATGGAGACGCACCTCTGTGAACTTAGAAAGATGGTAAGGATGACAGTCCAAATGAAGGCGTTGATAACTCACATCAGAAGGAAAAGGAAAGTGGGGTTGAAGAGAGCTCCATGCGACGACATTGTGGAGGAAATGAAGGAGCTCAATTAGGAAACTCTAATGCTTAGGGTCTGATAATAAGGGTAGGCAGGTTTATTTACCGACTGGGCCGATTTCTTTTCTTTTTATTTATTTTGGGTCGAACGATCTCTTTTGTACATACTTTTGAAATTGGATAAAAGGATCACTTAGCTTCGTTGTTAGTTAAGAAAAAAAAGGGGAAAATATATATTTGCTGACAATCAAGAAAATAAGTGAAATATTTGATAATCAAAATCGCTATATCTGAATTTTTAGCGAATTGAACAAAATGTAGTCAACCTAGAAATAGACATATAAAGATGAGAGACAAGATAGGCATAAACAAGAAAAAAGAAAGCAAAAACTTAACAAGATATCAAAATCAATGCTTTCAAATTCAAGACACAACAAGGAGGATATGGATCACAAACTTATTTGGCCGTAAAAAGGATGTCTGAATTTTCAAATCCAAGCTCAGTAGAATGGCGGACAAAGCGAAACTCGAAAGTTCTACACTTGTCTATTTTAATTTGAGAGGACATTTAATTTTCTCTTAGCTTTTTCCATTTTTCTATTTATATTTATTGGAAGACTTTATTTATTATAATAAAATAGTTTGTGGATCAGGAGTCCACTGACCTTGTATTTATGAAATTAAATATTAATTACCTTCACTTGTTATATGTCTTTTTCATTCCTTCAATTCTTATTCAACACCATTTTATTTCATAGGTTAAGAACAAAACGCTTATATTTGAAAATAAATAACAATACTTAAGGAACATATGCATCAAATTTATCTAACAACAATCATTCCTCTAAAGGTTCTTACTATTATCAAGATCAAATCAATCTAAAATGATAGAATATGAAAAACGGAAATAAAACACAAAACAATATACTTGATATTTTATAAATAAAAGATCAGTGGGGGACCCACTAACTATTTCATTATGCTAAATAAAGTCTTGCAATAAATAATAAATAGAAAAATGAAAAAAGCAAAGAGTAAAGTAAATGTCTTCTCAAATTAAAATAGGAAAGTGTAGAACTTTCGAGCTTCACTTTGTCTGTCATTCTTCTGAGCTGGAATTTAGCAATTTTAATATCCTTTCTATGGCCAACTAAGTTTGTGATCCATGTCCTCCTCTTTATTGAACTTGAAAGCTTTGATTTTGATTTCTTATTGAGTTTTTTTTTCTTTTCTTATTTATGCCTATCTTGTCTCTCGTCTTTATATGTCTAGTTCTAGGTTGAATTCATTTTGTTCAGTTGGCTAAGAATTCAGACATAGCAATCTTGATTATTAGATATTTCACTTGTATTCTTGACTGACATCAATATATATCCCCCCCCCCCTTGTCTTAAACTAATAGCGGAGCTAAGTGCTCCTTTTATTGAATTTCAAAAGTATGTGCAAAAGAGGTCGTCCAGCCCAAAACGAAAAAAAATAGAAGAAATCGGCTCCGCTGTAAATGAACCTGGCTGCCTTTATTATCAGACCCCAAACATTATGGTTTCCTAATTGAGCTCCTTCATTTTCTCCACAATGTCGTCGCAGGGAACTCTCTTCAACTCCACTTTCCTTTTCCTTCTGATGTAGGTTATCAACACCTTCATTTCGACCGTTATCCTTACCATTTTTCTCATCTCATAGAGGTGCGTCTCCATTAATTTCAGCTACCATTCCCTTCTCGATTTGTTTGATGACCTTTTTTTGTAGGAATTCAATGTGGTGAATGTAGTGGTTACTTTGGTGGTGTCGATAGATGTGCCTTGTCTGGTATTTGAGTTTGCAACTCCCTCTAAGTGACATTTTTCTCTCATTTCCTCTTTGTATCCTTTTACCGCTTTCTAACTTGTTTTCTAGCTGAAGAGACAATGTATATACCAAGATGATAATGCTTTTCTTCTTTGTGGAGTTCCTCCTCATCTACCGGTCTACAGTACCTAGAGCTGTCAAAATGGGCTTGACCCGTTAAGTCGGCCCAATCCAACCCTTGAATTAAGTAGGGTTGGGCCTAATTTTTTTGGCCCATCTAGGAATGAGGATTTTTGGTCCAGCCTCATTTGGCCTGCTAGCCTCGTAGGCCCAATCGGCGAGGCTTAGAGGCCAACCCATCTTTTGACCTTTTTCTTAACCTTTTGGTGTATTTTGTTGTTGCAGTGCTATTTGTTTGTTTCTTCTGATTCATGTGTTTATTGCACCCTTTTGATTCTCGATCTCAATGTTCAAATTTTTCTTTAGGATGCTTTAGAGTTGGATTTGTTGAAAATATTTGGGATCTAGAGAGTTTCATCTAGAGGTTCCATTTGAAATTTCCTATTATGGAGTTGATCTTGCCCCATTCTTTTTTTTCTTGATTTTGCTTCACAATTAATTTCTCTATTCACATTTTCCTTGCAACTCTTAACCTTTTTTGGGGTATTTTGTTGTTGCAGTTCTAATTGTTTGTTTCTTATAATTCATGTATTTATTTCTCCCTGTTGATTCCCGATCTCATTTTTCAAGCATATTTTTAGGATGCTTTAGAGTTGGATTTGTTAAAAATATTAGGGATCTGGAGAGTTTCATTTAGAGGTTCTATTTGAGATTTCCTATTCTGAAGCTGATATAGCATCCCTCTATTTTTTTTATTCTGGTTAGCAATTAAGTCTTCTATTCACATTTTTTCGTGCCAGCTATGATTCATTTCCGATGATGTTCTCTCTGTGATGCCTGGTAAGTGAGCTTTTCTTTTCATTTTAATTTTTTTCATCTGAAAATATGTGATTCACAATGAGAATTGTCTCTTTTTGAACTGTTGAACTTGAGTTTTACTTGAGGACAAGCAAAAGTTTAAGTTGGGGGTGTTGATGAGTCCAAGATTTGAACTCATTTAGGGCTTTATTTATACAAATTTAGTGTCCTCAAATGCTTATTTTGTGTTAATAACTGATGTAAAAACCTTGATTTCCAGGTATATGGATTGAGGAACAAAGCAAGGACACTAATTTGCAAAAAGGAACGAAGCGAGCTAAAAGAATGAAGAAATGCAAGCCTGGTGATCGCCAAGTCTACTTCACGAGTCGCCGAATGGCTACTTGACCGCCTAAAATTCAGTGTGTCAAGCCCTGAAGGAAATAACCAAGTTGGCGAGAGAAAAGAGCAGTTAGCGGATCGCCGAGTGGTTCCGCGATGCAGTGTTAGATCGCCCAAAGTTACAGACCTTGAGAATGCGGAAGGCCAAGGCAGAAGGGCGATGGAATTGACCCAAGGGCGGATCACCGAGTGGTTCGGCGAGCCCGACTTACTTCACTGAGTGACTCTTCACAACACATTTTTGGCGACTATAAATACGTTTTTGAATATTTAGTTTAGTATCAATTACTCTTTAGAACATATTTTTATTAAGTTTTGAACTGTGAGACAAGTTTTCTCTAATTTTCTCTAGCTTTGAAGAATTGAAGTTTTTCAGTTTTGAGAAATTGGAAGCGGGTCTTTGAGATTCTTCGAATTGGAGCATTGTAAGGACGAATCTACACTTACCCAGGGATAATCAATTTGGTAACTACTTTTATCTTTTTATAATGTCTAGCTAAAACCCCAATTCTTGGGGTGTGATTATGGACTGATTTAGTTTATGGGTATTGCCTATTGTTAGTTTAAATGTTGTTTAGAAGTGAGTTCAATAATTAATTGTGGTTTAATTTAAGATTTGTAGTTGCAAATGCAGTTCTACCCTTGTGTTTTTTGCTTGCTCGAGAGAGAGGTTTTAAAACTAAACTTATTGATTGATGGTCTGTGGGTATTGGGTTGACCTGGGTTCAGCTCGAGAGAGTGAACCTTAAACCCAATCCCACACATTCAGCTCGAGAGAGTGAATGGACTAAGGTGTGAGTTGTTCTTATTTTGCTTGCTTGTTGATGTTCGAGAGAAATCAACTTGATTCAGGATGAATTGTTCGAGAGAAAGTTTATCTCCTCTATAGCCTAGCTTACTCACTAATATCTAGCTATTTTCTAATAGTTGCAATTACCCATTTATCTATATTAGCCTATAATCGAATCACATCCCAAGAACCCGTCTCATTATTGTTATTTCGTATTGTTTACCACTATTCTTAGTTTATAATTTCAAACCAAAACCCCCAATTTGACATTCGTGTCACCCCCTGATTTGGATTATGTCTTTATTCTATTATTTTTATTCCTTTGATTGATTTGATCATATTCGTACTTCTCAATTGACTCTCAAACACCTACCGCTCCCTGTGGGATTCGACCCCAACTCATTTAGTTGGGTTATATAATGATTAACGACCGTTGATGCTTAGAATTAGATGAAGTGTCTTTGAAACATTATTAATCAAGTACCATGTGGTTCGATACTCACTCATTGCTTCTACATTTATGTAGGTTACGAGCTACATCTTCGTCATACTCTCTACTCTCTTCTTGTCTGAGGCTTCCTATGGAGATTTGTGAGGTAGTTATTTGTCATCTCAGCGGACCTTCTTATTCCTATTTATGATCTTGTTCTACTTTAGAGACAACATCATTTGAGACTTGTGTTTTCTTTCAAATTTATTGTAAGACATTAGAGGTTTGTGCACATGACAACTAAGTTTTGGGGATTTAGTTGATTTGATATGTTATCCGCATTTTATTTGTTGTTAAACTTTCATTTTTTATTTCACTTCTGCATTTTATCGTGATATTTTAATTTTAGACTGGCTTGTCTTGATGGATAAGATGAGTGCTATCACATTTATTTTTGGATCATGACACCAAGTGTGAAAGTGGAGCATGTTAAGTGCTAGGGATGGAGGTGTTTGGGGTTGGGTATTATGTAAACATATATTTTTTTATAATTATTTTGACACATGGGTGCGTGTCACCCCTTACTTATTTTAAAGTTGATTATTCCGTTTAAGAGTATCAAATATGTACTTTGAACAATGGTATGTAGGGGTGTCATCGTTTGGAAAAAATAAATAGACCTGAACTGATAAATAAATTAATTTTTATTTGGTTTGGTTTTAGATTTTTAAAAATATCGATAGTATTTGACTTGAATATGATTTTGTTCGAAATTTTTTGAAGAAATAATCGTACCGAATCGACAAATTATATAAATATATTTTATTATTATATATACATAATATATTATTTTATAAACAATTTTAATGATCTTATTTATGTTATCATCAAAATTTATTTATAATTTACTTATGAAAGAAAAAATGTCCAAGGTGAGAACGTTTATCTTATTGGTTTCATGTATATGAATGTCTATGACAATTCTTTATGGGACTGAAAATGTCGTTGTCTCTTCCTTCTAGGTCAAAATAGTGAATTTTGAAACTTTATTCAAATTACATTCAGTGATCGAAAGTTCTGTAATGTCAGTCATTCAAACTATTTTTCATTTTTAATGGACTATTGTCACTTTTTCACGTTTTGAATGAATTTGTTTGTGTGTGTATGATTGATAATCGAATAATCAAACCAAATCGAATCAAAACCGATAAATGCACATTATATTTGATTTGATTTTGATAATTTATAACTGATTAAATTAATTTGATTTTGACGTTGATTTTAATTAATAACCGACCTAAATTCGACCCGTAAAAACCCCTAAATTGGTATGAGAGTGATAGGACCCCTCAAAATTAAAGTATCTTCTAAAACTAATTTAAATTTAATCAATTGAAAAGTAATTGATATTAAGAAGGGGCAAATATCTAAAATTACATTTATTTATATCAGTAAGAAATATTTTAAGAAATAATTACGAAAAAATTTAAAATAACAAAAATAAACATAATTTCGTAGACCACAAGGAACTTGATGAAATGAATCCTTCATCTAACTATACAAATTATTTCAAGGATAAAGAAGAATACAAATTTAAATGTGTCATACTTAACATTTCATGATATTATCCTTCAACTTTTAATAATATAAAATTTTAAGATGAGGAGAATACAAATTTCATTGGGTCATACTTCACATTTTATTTTTTCAATGAACCAAAAAAAGAAAGAAAAATAAAAAACACCGTCACACGTCCACAACCTGAAACTTTGAAAGGTTCAACTGACTAACAGTTGCAATTACGCCGACGAAAAAGGCGAAGTCTTAAACTTCGAAAACGACGACGTTTACTCTATCATTAAGCGCGTGCATAAACACGCGCTAATCAGAGTAAAATATATATTTATTTATTCTTCACGCGCTTCTTAAGGAAAATATCTCGTAGCGCAAACAAAGGAAAGAACGATGAAGAAGAAGTTCCAATTAAGTCTTTCTTCTTCAACTTCATTCAACTAAAAACAACAAATCCAACAAAATATCACTTGAAAAAAAATTGAAGTACAGTTTATCGCCGGCGAGTATTTTCTCCGGTCCGGCGAGATCGAGTAGGAGTTGAAGAATGGGTGGAGGATGGAGAGGATCTGGATCGGCAGCTAGTACAAGTAGAACGCCGATACTTAATCGTATTTCATCTTCTCGAAGTATTCGTCTTGGTCAAGTACAACCTCAAGCACCAGGTCATCGAACTGTTTTTCTGAATGATCGTGATGCTAATGCCCTTGCTAAATTCAAGGTAGTTTTGTTTCTAAGCTCTCTTACTTATTGTTGAAATGACTGAGGATGAATTTCTGTTAGTGGATAATCAGTAGTGCTGGATGGATAAAGACGCTACTTAGTGTGTGTGAGAGTGTATGTGAGAGAGAGTGTGTTTGTCTAGGTGGAGCTAGGATTTGAAATTTATAGGTTCTGTACTATAACCAAATCCATAGCTCCTATAAGTTACTGAGTTTTCAATTAAAAATCTATACATACTTAATGCATTTTAAAGCAAATATAGGTTCTAAGCAAAAGCTGTTGTTTGTGTACATAGTCTTTTATGGGTTCAAATGAAGCAAATGGATGGTGAAGATTCATATAGATTAACTCCAGCTAACTTGAGACTGAGAAATAGTAGCTGTTATTCTTGTATGTTCTTATGATTGAAGGGAAAAACATGGAGTGTCTGATTAAAATACTGTACATTTCATCTGATTGTTGTATCTGTTATTTCCAGAGTGGATTTGGTTATTTTAAGATTTTAAGTTGGCAGATACGGGGCAGTACTGAATGGGTAGTATTAATGTTTATATTTAAAAATGTGGTCTTTATGACTTCAAATGGAGCAAAATGGATAATGATGAACTAACTTGAGATTGAAGTCTAGTAGCTTTTGTGTTTGTATGTTCATATAATTCAAGGGAAAAATGTTAGTGTCTGATTAAGATAATGCACATTCATCTGATTGTTGTATGCGCAATTCTCTATTTTAGTTTAGTTTATTTATCTCTACGGTAAAGATGCTCGGTATGGGGATGAAGTTGTTGAAGTGGTGAATGTGGGTTTAGGGATTTGACGACATTGATTGAGGACTTGGAACTATTGAGTTTATCTAAGGTTTTAGTTGGCAAGAGATGCTTAGAGTAAAGTACTCCCTCCGTTTCAATTTGTTTGTCTTATTTTCTTTTTTAGTCCGTTGCAAAAAGAATCCCTCCTTCTCTTTTTGGCAACTCTTTAGTTCTAACTTTCCACATGACATATTTAAGACACAAGCTTAAAGGGTATTTTGGTACATTCTACAAATTTTTAGTTTAAGATCGCAAAATTCAAAAGGGTTCTTTACTCTCTTAAACTCCTTGCCAAGTCAAAACCAAACAATTAAAACGGAGGGAGTAATCATTTAGAAGGATAAGTGAATGTTTGTTCCAATTTCTTCCTGGCCTTAAGGACAAAAATTCGGGTTACTTTAAATGAACCACCCAATAATGTAGAAATATATTTATGTTGTCAATGTTTATAAGTTAAACCCTTTTTATTTGGATCTAGTTTAAATAAACTGACAGTCTAAAGGTTGTTTATGCTATCAGTGTAGTTTTAAGGGTTAGTAGCTATACATTTACCTGATTGAAATGAAGTAAAATAATCATTGCTTTCCTTGCAAGAGTATCTGTTACTTCTGTGTTCGCTGAAGCTTTTTAATTATTTTAAATGTGCTTTGGGTGTGTGCTTATTTCTACACTCAAAGAATACGAAAAAGAAGAAATATATTCCTGATTTTCATCTAATTTGCTGAAACCTCTATTCTTTTGGAGCTGATACAGCTGATTCTGGGCACCTAGTTTCCAAACTTTTCTTAAACTTTTGGTTATATAAGCTAGTTGTTTGGTCAACTGATTAAGGGAGAAGGAAAAAATGAAAAAGAGAAACAAGGAAATTCAGCTGCTTTTTCTGTCAATCTATTTTTATGGTTTAGTAAAGTGTAATAAAATATAAACATGCCTTTCGCTGACACACAATAAAAACATGCCTCGTGCTGACAAGGTGCAGGTTAAGTGATGTATTAAGGAAAATGTCAAATGGTAGCTTATAGTCCCTTGTGTATAAATTGTGTTCCTCGCCAAGTTTGTTATACATATATTTTAGCTTTGATCTTGATTAGTTGCAATAATTTTATTTTCAGGGAAATTCTGTTTCAACGACAAAGTATGATGTCCTAACGTTCCTGCCAAAGGGGTTATTTGAACAGGTAAATTGGCTTTGCTCTTTTCCTGTGTCCTTTTAAGCTTATTACTTTTGCTGAATTAAGTTTTACGTATTTACTCTGACTTAAACAGTAAATTATTCTTCCATTTGAAAACTACGCAGTGTTGGTATATAATTTAGAGGACACATACACAAGCCCTCTAATTTCCTAATTTCCTGAAATCCTGTTGTGCCAAGAGCAGATCTTGCAGACAACTTTGAAGAGTGTGACATAACTAAGTTTCCCTGCCTATTAATGGGGAATGAAGAGGGAGAAGTTCCTTAAGTAACTAGTGAGCCTTTTTTTAATGTGTTTTTTCAATATGCTATGGTTGTTAAGAATTGTTAGACTTGCTGTAACTAAGGTCTATAAACGCAGGAAGAAGGGTGAAAATAATGCCTAAATATTACTATTACTGCTTTATTTAGTTATTACTATGTATATGTATTTTATTACTGCTTTATTTAGTTATTACTATGTATATGTAGTTTTAGCAGTTACATAGAAGTCAAGATAGTTAGTAAGGAAGACAAACAGTTTATTCTGGAGGATATTATTGGTTCTGCAGTTAAACTGGAGGGTAAGGTTCCTCGAAATACCTTGGTTGTTGGGTGAATTATCATTCATAGATCTTGTTTGTCTATTTGTAAATTTGTTCTATTAGTTGGCAGTGTTATTAAAAGCGAAAAGCGCAAAAAAGCTGTAAGGTCCGTGGGGGCTTTAAGCACAAAGTGCAAATAAAGCGTGGGCTTTAATGAAAAAAGGCGCAAAGGGAGAAAAACATTACATGTGTTTGTTTAGTCCAAGACTAATAATTATAACCATGAATGACAAATATATGACCAAAGAAATTGAAAAAAAAATATGATAAAGTTAAATATCAATTGTTTAGTGTCACTTCTTCATAAGAGCTCATTGACAAGGAAAAGTTTGTCTTAGAACTTTGATGACGACACTGAAGCGCACATAAAGCAAGACGAAGCGCTCAACACGTTTTGAGCCTCGCTTTAGGGCTTAAGCGCGCCTTTGGTAACACTGTTAGTTGGTTGAAATATATATATCAGTGTAGGGTATTGCTATCTTCCTCTGTGCTTGGAAGTGTACAACATAAGGTTGGAGAGTTTTTGGGTTCCTAACAAATTTGGTATCAGAGTCCTTATAGTTTCAACTAGAATAGAAGGGAGGATTGAAGGGTTAGAGAAGACAATGACCGAAGTACAAGAGGAGATTGTTTCAGTGCGTGATTACCTGGGGCAGTTACGAGACTGGATGCACAACAAAGATGAATGTGACGTTGAAATTCTTCAACATATGAAAGGAAAATCAACAGTTCAGACATATCTAATTATGGATACCAATGTGATGGCAGAGAACAACAACAATCACAAAGGTGATGGATTTCGCGAAGAAGTTCGACCACAATTTTGTGATGAAATGCGTCCTAAATGGCTGGAACTGCCCTTATTTTTTGGTGATAATCCATATGGGTGGCTTAACAGAGCAGAACGTTATTTTCATTTTAATGGCATTGACGACAAGGATAAATTGGAGGCAACTGCTGTTTGCCTTGAAGGTAGAGCCCTAAATTGGTTCCAATGGTGGGAGTCGAGAACTCCAAGGTCACATGGGATGTGTTTCGAGTAGCCATACTCCAACGATTTACTCCATCACAGTCAGGAAACTTATATGAGGCTTTGATAAGGTTGCAACAAACCGGAAGTGTGGCCCAATACAGAGAAGATTTTGAATTACTTTTAGCACCTTTGAAAGATACCGATGATGAGGGTTTGATGGGAATATTTACAAATGGCCTGAGAGAGGAGATCAAAGCAGAATTGTGTCTTGGCAAGCTAGGAACTCTAACCCAGATTATGGACCAAAGTGCCAACATATTGAAGGGAAGAATTGGGCTCTCAGCCAAGCCCACTTACCAAAACATATGTGTATGTCGCTTTCTAGGGGCTCAATGCATTTTCCAGTGATTGACAATAGTCGTACAGGAAGTGTTACCGGTCCCCAAGTACGTGATTCTGCCTGTACAGCAGTTACAACAATACCACGACATTTTCAAGAACAAAAGCGAGGAGAAAATGTGCAACCAAGACCTGAAATTTCTGCAAGGCGAGGAGCATACAAGAGGCCCTAATCACCGGTGCAATTCAAAACAATTAAATCTGCTTATTGTAGCAACAGAGGACGATGAAGATGGAGGCATTGAAGAGTCTTTGGAGGAGATAATCAACACAGAGATGGACCAATTAAATGATCAAGGACAATCAGAGTCGCAAAAGTTAATGGAGTTGTGTTTGTACTCTATAGCAGGATTTACCACAAAGAAGTCCCTGAAGGTATGGGGAACAATACAGGGGGAAGAAAGTTGTTGTGTTGATTGATAGCGGTGCATCAACAAATTTTATATCTCGCGCAATAGCTGAAGCATCAAGGTTAAAGCAAACTGAAACTAAGCCGTTTGTGGTCGAAGTGGGGAATGGACAACAAGTAAATAGTAGGGGAAGATGCAAAGAAGTGGAATTGTGGATTGATAAATTGCGGATAACACAGGATTATGTACTTTTTAATTTGGGCAGTGCTGATGTGGTGTTAGGATTAGAGTGGATGGAAACCTTGGGTGATGTTCAAGCTAATTTTAGAACCTTGACATTGAAATTTGAAGTAGAAGGGCATACACAAGTTGTTCGAGGAGACCCCTCGCTGTCAAAATCAGTATCTTCACTGAAAACTTTGATTAAGGCCTTGGAGGGAGATGGAGTAGGATATTATGTTGATCTGAATATATTAACTGCAAGGGAAGAACAAGAGAATCTGGATTTGCAGCAACTACTGGAAGAATTTGGAGCTTTATTCGAGGAACTCAAAGGATTGCCACTCAATAGGAGTCACGACCATGCTATACGACTTAAAAAGGAATCGGATCCACCCAATAGTCGTCCATATCGTTATCCACATTACCAAAAAAATGAGGTTGAGTGAATAGTATGGGAAATGTTAGTAGCTGGTATCATCCAACCAAGTACTACTCCTTTCTCTAGTCCAGTGTTCCTAGTTTGCAAAAAAGATGGTAGTTGGCGATTTTGTGTGGATTATCGGGCCCTTAATAAGATAACG
Organism: Solanum chiquidenum; assembly: GCA_029582725.1. Taxonomy (NCBI): domain Eukaryota; kingdom Viridiplantae; phylum Streptophyta; class Magnoliopsida; order Solanales; family Solanaceae; genus Solanum; species Solanum chiquidenum. Next base: position 42,787 of record JAJOOS010000334.1, read on the forward strand.
GTTCTTGATAAATTTCCAATTCCAACAATCGATGAGTTACTAGATGAGCTTGGGGGTGCCACTATATTTTCGAAATTGGATCTACGATCAGGGTTCCATCAAATCCGTGTTTGCAAGGAGAATGTAGCAAAAACAGCTTTCCGTACACATGAAGGCCACTATGAATTTTTGGTCATGCCATTTTGGTTGTCTAATGCACCATCAGCTTTTCAAGCCTTGATGAATGAGATATTTCGGCCTTACTTACGTAAGTTTGTATTGGTCTTTTTCGATGATATATTAGTTTATAGTACAAATTTTCCTTCTCACATGGATCATTTGTGGGAGGTGCTACAAATTCTAAAATTTCATAACTTGGTTGTCAATCGAAAGAAATGTCATTTTGGACAACAACATTTGAGTATTTGGGTCATATTATTTCAGCAAGTGGAGTCGCGGCGGATCCTGCCAAAATAACAAGTATCGTTAATTGGCCAAGTCTAAAAGATGTTAAAGGCTTGCGGGGATTTTTGGGACTCACTGGTTACTATAGAAAGTTTGTTCGTGACTATGGGAAAATAGCGAGGCCACTCACACAATTGCTCAAGAAAGATGCTTTTCGTTGGAATAAAGAAGTTCAATTAGCTTTTGATTCACTTAAGGAAGCTATGGTCACTTTGCCAGTTTTGGCACTACCAAATTTTAACAAGGTATTTTTGGTTGAGACAGATGCCTCAGGGTTAGGGATTGGAGTTGTCCTAATGCAAGAGGGACATCTTATCGCTATTCTTAGCCAAGGACTTTCAATTCGGGCTCAATCTAAATCAGTATATGAGAGGGAGTTAATGGCTATAGTTTTTGTTGTCCAAAAGTGGCGTCATTATTTGATGGGTCGACATTTCATTATACGAACAGATCAACGAAGTCTCCAGTTTTTCATAGACCAGCATGTTATGGCAGAAGAGCAACAAAAATGGATCACCAAGTTGATGGGATTTGATTTTGAGATTCGGTATCGTCCTGGTTGTGAAAATAAGGCAGCTGATGCCTTGTCCCGCCAATTTCATTTCATGGCTTTTTCTGTTTTACGCAGCAGTACCTTAGATGATCTTTCCACCGAAGTTCAACAAGACGACCAACTCTGTCAGTTGACACAAGATTTGCTCCAGGATCCAACTTCACGACCGAATTATGCTCTTAAAAATGGCTGCCTATATGTCAAAAGTCGGTTTGTGATTCCTCGGTCGTCATTACACATTCCTATGCTCCTTAGGGAATTTCACTCCTCACCTACGGGTGGTCACTTGGGGTTTTATTGTACATACAAGAGCATTTCACAAGTCTTGTACTGGAATGGGATCAAAAGGGATGTACAAAACTTTGTGGCTAGTTGGAAGTTTGCTAGCAGAATAAGTATGAAGCCCTTAGTCCCGCTGGCTTGCTGCAGCCATTATCTATTCCTACTCAGGTTTGGGATGATATTGCTATGGATTTCATCAGCGGGTTGCCAAAAGCAATGGGACATGACACTATACTTGTTGTGGTGGACCGTTTCACTAAATATAGTTATTTTCTTCTCTTATCTCACCCATATACAACAAAGAGTGTAGCTGAATTGTTTGTTCGTGAGATTGTACGCTTGCATGGGTTCCCCAAATCTATTGTTTCTGGCCGAGATCGGATTTTTGTCAGCCAATTTTGGCAAGAATTATACAAGTTGTCCGGTACTAGTCTCAAATTGCGCTCAGGATATCACCCTCAAACAGATGGTCAAACTGAGGTTGTTAACCGCTCCTTGGAAACTTATTTGCACTGTTTTGCAGGAACACATCCAAAACAATGGCCAAGATGGATTTCTTGGGATGGATTTTGGTTCAATACCACTTACCATGGTTCCACCAAGATGACTCCTTTTAAAGTTTTATATGGACAAGATCCTCCTCCTTGTTGCGGTTCACTGAAGAAATTTCTGCTGTTGAAGAGGTCAACCAGCAGCTTGCTGCTCGCAACATTATTCTAGATGAACTCAAAGCTAATTTGACCCATGCTCAAGCTCAAATGAAAATGTATGCTGATGCTAAGCGCTGTGTAGTTGTGTTCCAATGTTGTGATTTGGTTTATCTTCGATTGCAACCTTTCAAGCTTCGTTCACTTGCTAAAAAGGTTAATGAGAAGTTAAGTCCTCGTTACTATGGGCCATATACTGTCTTGAGCAAAATTGGTGAAGTCGCTTATCGCCTTGATTTACCCTCTCATTCACGTGTGCATCCCGTATTCCATGTTTCTTGGCTAAAGCGTGCTGTGAAGGATTCGATTCCAGTTCAACAACTACCTCCTTTGTTGTCTGAAGATCTTGAAATGCTAGTACAACCTGAAAGTGTGATAGATTGTCGGACACTTCTGAATGGCTTCCACGAGGTTCTGATTAAGTGGAAGGACTTGCTTGACTTTGAGAACACGTGGGAACCCTATGAAGTTATTGATGCTCAATTTCCTCATTTTCACCTTGAGGACAAGGTGAAACTCGTTGGGGCGGGTATTAAACTAAGGTCTATAAACGCAGGAAGAAGGGTGAAAATAAGGCCTAAATGTTACTATTACTGCTTTATTTAGTTATTACTATGTATATGTATTTTATTACTGCTTTATTTAGTTATTACTATGTATATGTAGTTTTAGCAGTTACATAGAAGTCAAGATAGTTATTAAGGAAGACAGACAGTTTATTCTGGAGGATATTATTGGTTCTGCAGTTAAACTGGAGGGTAAGGTACCTCGAAATTCCTTGGTTGTTGGGTGGATTATCATTCATGATCTTGTTTGTCTATTTGTAAATTTTGTTCTATTAGTTGGTGGAAATATATATATCAGTGTAGGGTATTGTTATCTTCCTGTGTGCTTGGAAATTTACAGCATAAGGTTGGAGGGTTTTTGGGTTCCTAACAAGAAGTTCATCATATAGTTTCTTGACTTCCCTCCCAAATTTATCTCTTTAAATAGCAGCTTAATGTCCCATCTAGTGGTTTCCCTCCTTCATGTTAATCCTTGTAACTTGTGAAATGGATGCAGACTAAGTTTGTAAATTGTACTGTTTCTGTTTGGTGGGAAGGGGTCATGAGTGTTAGTTTTTATATCTTTTTCTTTTTGAAAAAGGTTACTGAATATTTGAAGTCCTCTACAAGCATAATATAATGTTAGCCAATTTTGTGTAGATCAGGTTTGGGAAAATGTTCTCACTTAAATCATAATACTATAAGATTTTGGTTAGACAAGAATCTGCCTTTCCCCCCAAGGCCTAGCTCAAGTGGCAAAAGGTGGAGGATTTGTGGCTTAGGTTGCAGGTTCAAGCCCCACACCATGCAAAGCGAAGCCTGGTATTTAAGAGGAGAAGGGTAGAGGGGCGGACCCATTATCCACCGAGTTTAGAAGGCTATGATTGGTCCAAAGGGCGGGCGGGTCACAAACGAATTTCTCGGTTATCAAAAAAAAAAAAAAAGAATCTGCCTTTTGAAATCTATTGCTATGGAATTCTAGGGCACTAAAAAGGTGTTTTTTTTTGCTTCGCCGGTGGCAAAAGGAGAAATGTCAAAACAAATTTACATAAACTAGTTGGTATTTTATGTGTGTAAGTTCAGGCAAAGGCCTAGATTATCTCCTTTGCATTGTCAGTAGCATCTCGACTCGACTGTGGGGAGAGAGTTTGAAATTGACTTGGTTTGTAATGGATGATGACGGGATAGTGATTGAGGCCTGTTCAGCTGGACCTTTTTTTTTATCAGTTATTTAGCTTGGCTTTAGAGGAAGAAGAAAAGACGAAAACCGTAGGAACTGTGTCTATTAGTAAATATATTCTACCTTACTGAAAAACAAAATGAATTGTGTCTATTGGTGTTTTTGGCTATTAAAGTTTGTTATTTCAACAAAATCATTTTATATATAGCAAGTTCATTCAGCTTGAAGAATGATGCCATGCAGCCATAATGTTCAAAGCATGTTGTTCTATAGCCCTCATCTTGTTTCTGTGTCCTTACTCTGACAGTTCAGGCGGGTGGCTAATCTGTACTTCCTTATGATCTCAATTTTGTCATGCACACCAATCAGGTATTTAACCCTTATTAACTCCCCCTCTTCCCCATACTAGGCATTATTTGTGCTGAAAATGAGTGAAAAGTGTATCAAGTATCCCGTGGAATTAATCGAGATGGGCGAAAGCTGGCCCGGAGACCACGGTCATTACAAAAAGAGTGAAAAGTAGAGTGTAGAGTATTTTATTGTGTTAATCATCTAGACAAGATTAGAGTTCACTGTTGTGTGATGCTATTGGTGATTGTTTGCCTTTGTCATTAAATAATAAAATTTCACTTTTTTTTGTTTTTGGTTTGTAAGGCGTTTGCAAATTATTTCAAGAAATTAATTTTTATTTTATATATATACATACATATATACATACATACATACATATATACTATATGTATATATGTATATATATACATACATATATATATGTATATACTAGTTTCACGGTGCGTGTGTTGCACGTGTATATGTATATATAGTATACGATGTTGTAAAATAGAATTAATATTACTAAATTAAATTTTTTTAGTAAATAATTATAGTTTAAAGAACATAGGACAAGTGCTTTTAAATGATTAATACAAATTGTCATAGAGTTACTTGTATTTTGAAATCAAAATGACCAGATATCATTGAAACATTTCAAAATACATTCAAATTTTAAATATGGGGAGAAAGTGACATTTCTTTAACAGTATTATTTTTTATTTTATTAAATTTTGTAAGCAAATCTAACCAACAAAATTTAAAAAAAATATCAATACAAAAAATGTCACCAATAGTCTTTCCTCTTGAGGTTATGGACATAAATTATGGACACCATTTAAGTATAATTTTTCTCTTAAATATTCATACTTGAAATTTAGTATGTGCATGACACTAATAGGGAGAACCATAAATATTTCAATATTTTATCTTTATACACGATCTATCTTTTACTTGTTGTCTAATGAAAGTATCTAGTATCTTATAGAAATTTTATCGTGATATAAAATATTAAACTTTTTAAATAATAAAAATTAATAGATGAATAAAATTTAAAGTATTGTTTATAGAATCTTTAATTTGATTTAAGATTATTTTATGAACAATCACTATTTTCTTATCTATTTTATATAGCTAGCAAGGAGTGTATCTTGTGACATACCATTTTCTCAAATTAAAATGAACACAAATTATAGGAAATTCATACTTAAAAAATTCCATACTCAATATAAATATAAAAAAAATAATATATGGAACAATACATAGCCAATGAAGAAGGAAGACGAAAATATATGATCATGCTATATATTCACTATAGTATTCCATTTGATTAAAATCTCTTGCCACCACCACTTTACTTGCTCTGTTCATTTTTACTTGCATATCTATTAAAAAATAATTATTATCATGACTATATTATCATATTATAAGTAAAAGTGAAAATCTATTTTTGAAATAGCGGAATTAACATCAAAACTAATGATTCAATAGATTACATTGATGCCCGTTGTTTTAGCAAAATTCGAAATAAACTCCTTCATTAGAGGGTAAAAAATAATTAAACAAAATAAAGAAGAAATATCTTACCCTAATCATGTGACTTCTTTCATATTTGTTTATTATTATTGTCTTTCCCACAACTTTTCATCATTGTTAACTCATGAAAATCGTAAGAAAAAAATATGAGTGTGAATTTATGAATGATTTGCTACATTTTGTTCACCAACACTTTCTCAGGTGGTACCTCGAATTTTGTTGAACTTTGAACTTAATCAACTGTTGCAAATAACCCTGAGATTATTTAAGAAGAAGAAGAGTAGAAAACTTTTTTAAAAAAATCGTCATTTAAAAGTGAGAGGAAGCCCTTCTATTTATAGCTAACAAATAGTAGTATGAAAAGGTGTTAATTATGACTTATTAGAAAAGTTACAACCTTTCGAAAAAGTCACTGCTCATCGGAAAAGTCACAACCTTTTGCAAAAGTCACAACTCATCGGAAAAGTCACAACCCTTTGGAAAAGTCACAACTCTTTAATATGAAAGGGTATCTACTTTTAATATAATACAAATAATTAAATTGATAAATAACATAAATTAAGTATTTTTAATTAGGGGTATTATAGTAATTTTAACATTCAATTTAGGAGTTCATGCTTTTAAGATAGTATAGATATAGATATATACATATACATACATAAATATATGTATATATGTTTTTTTTAAAATAAAATAAAATGGTAATGGAAATTAATTTATATTTTGATGACATGTGCTATATTTTCTCATGATTTGCACCTGAAAAAGAAGTCTTGTTTGAATACAGTCCTGTAAGTCCAATAACAAATGTGCTTCCTTTGAGCATGGTGCTTCTCGTTTCTCTTATTAAGGAGGCTTGGGAGGACTGGGTGAGTACTATTTCCTTCATTGCCTTCTTTTTCCATTGGTTCTTAAACTGACTGTATATATATGATATTCGTTAAATAGAGTAATAGGCTATTGACACCTTTATCCTTTTACCTCTTGATTAGAAACTATATGCTTATGCTTTCTTTTCTTGTTCCTTCTTTATAACAGAAACGTTTTCAGAATGACAAGTCTATTAATAATTCCTCCATAGACATGTTGCAAGACCAGATTTGGGTAAATGTACCTTGGAAGAAGTTGCAGGCTGGAGATATCGTGAGAGTAAGTATCAACTTTCATGTTGTTTTGATGCTCATCATCAGCACCCATTTATATCTGCTTTGTAACTTTTCTAGGATCTTTATTTAGCTTGTTATGCCAATTGCTTTGTTATATGAGCAAGGATGTGAGTATATCTACAAGTGTGTTACCAGCATGGACACGTTGATTTTGTTTTTTTTGATAACCGAGAAATCTGTCTGTGACCCGCCCTTTGGACCAATCATAGCCTTCTAAACTCGGTGGATAATGGGCCCACCCCTCTACCCTTCTCCACTTAAATACCAGGCTTCGCTTTGCATGGTGTGGGGCATGAACTTGCGACCTAAGCCACAAATCCTCCACCTTTTGCCACTTGAGCTAGACCTTGGGGGCATGGACACGTTGAATTTCTAGAGGGCTTTTTGTATATTTTGGGAAATTCATATGAAGTATGCCACTGACCTCCCCTACTAACACAGTTCTGCTAGGCAATCTTTGTAACCTATGTAACTAGAACCATAGATTGCATCATAGCGTAAGAAGTTCAGCTCATAGTTGAAACTGCATATTGTGGATAATTAGCAGACAAATAAAGATACATATTCTGGTTTGCTTCTTTTGAATTTATCTAGAAGTCAAACTTTGCCGTGGTGTTTTAGGAGCTGAATGTCTGGTCATGACACCAATTAGTGTGATTATATGTCCTTTCAAATGTAGGTTTTGAGTCATCAACAATTGGGATGGGGAAGATGATATATTGAATTTTTTTTTTTTTTTTTTTGAGAATTAGTACTGTTGTGTTCTTCAGCGTTAAGGAATGCTGGCCACCTCCAAAAATTACAAGGTAGTAAGGTTAACCTAAGAAAGCTATCATCTCATCTACTTACTTCCTCTATACAATTTCCTTTACACCAAGAAAAAAAGACACTAAACAGTTCCATTTCACATCATTAATGGACTTGATCTTGTCTTCAAAACATCTTCCATTCCTTTCCTTCCATAGTGTCCACCATATGCATGGCGGTATTATCCTCCACCATTTTTTCCGACTCTTGCTACCCCCTCTTCTCATCCAGGAGCTCATCAAATCTGCAGTATGTTTAGGCATTGTCCATTCCGTCTTTGTAAGACTGCGGAACAGGTTCCACAGTTGTGTAGTGAACTTGCAATGGAAAAAAACATTGTTGTTTGTCTCTCTAGTTTCATTGCACAAAAAATATCTTGGCACTACTACTCTCCCCTTCTTTTGTAGAACCTCATGTGTAAGGCATGCTCTCTTCACCACTAACCAACTGAAACTTTTAATCTTGGTGGGAGCCATGCTTTTCCAGATGTTCTATGGAAACTTAATACTCCTTTTGTTTCAATTTGTTCGTCTTACTCTTCTTTTTAGTCCATTTCAAAAAGAATGTCTCTTCCCCTTTTTGATGATCTTTTAATTCCAGCTTTTCATATGATATGTTTAAGACCACAACATTAAAGACATTTCGGTACACTCTGCATATCTTTAATTTAAGTCAAAAATTTCTTCTTTACTTTCTTTAACTCCATGTGAAATCAAAATCAGACAAACAAATTGAAATGAAGGCAATGACAAATAAAAGAAACAAAAGTCATTTAACCTTACATTTCTCACCTTGGTGGAACTAAAATGCATTTGTAGAAAACACGATACAATTAGTTCACTTTCAATTATGCAAAAGTGCTAGACTGTGTTTTCAAAGGTGTTTTTGGGGAGAGTCTCGGGGTGGGGTGTACTAAAAACGTTTCGGAGCATAAATGGAAGACGTAGATCCATAGGGCGTACGCCTTATAATTTGAGGCGTAAGCTCCAGAAGCAAAAGCGTACACCTCGAGCGTTAAATTTGATGTTTGTTATTTTAAAAATATATTTGCTATGTTTCTTTTTTAATTTTGGTGTAATGATATTTATACTCTATGCTATCATGTTTTTACGTTGTAGTGATTTTTTCTCAAGTATATAAATAGGGAAAACAACTCTCATATAAAATGACACTGCTATAATGATAGGAATTCGATAACACTATATTCGTGAGTCAACTTTATCCAGTTTTTGTCATTGCTCTTACACATTTTATTCTTCTCCTTTTTAATACATTAATAAAAATCAATTCAAAAATTAGTTGAGGGTGGGGAAAGACTAGTAGATGTGGAGATGATGGAGTGGATGATAATTTCATTTTAAAGATTATCTCAACTATTATCATTTTTAGTGTTGTTGCCTATCTCAAATAATAATTAAAATATTTTTTTTCTATATTATTGGTTTATGTATTTGAATTTATTTGCAAAATTATTGAGAAACTTACTTTTTAAAAGGAAAATTGGTAACTTAAATTTACTTTTGTTTATTTACTTAGTAATAAAATTGTAAAATTAAAGATATATGAGACACGCCCTGAAGATCCATAAGACTTATGCCTCGTGTTGTGGTTTAACCCCGTGTTGCGTAAAACATCTCACCTCGCGCCCCTGCCTTTTAAAACACTAGTGCTAGATTATTGATTATACTATTCATTCATTGCACATCATTATCAGCAGTATCCAGTATAGCTTTTTTGTCCTTCATTATATGTTACTACATGTTATTCTTGTGCTTTAGAAGTCGCACTATTTTGCTATTGCTAGTGTTCCTTTGCTCTGAACGCTATGTAATACTTTCTCTTTTATTTTCCATGTCTTCTTTACTTTTGTCTTTTCTTTTTCTTACTGCTCTGATATGCAATACTTGTGCCGAGGGTCTCCCGAAACAACCTTTTACCAAGTGTTCTACGAAAAATACAGTCTGCTTGTTCAGTTTAGTCATTGTCCTTTCAGCATGGAAATAGGCCATTACAGATATGTGATTGACATTCGGGATGCGCATCTCACAAATGGAAAATGTTCTTTACTAACTCCTCCCTAAATATTTGATTTGGGAAGGAATTCAATCCTGTTCCTCAAATGTAGTTTTAGCACTTTGGTTTTTTTATACAAGTTATGAAGATCAATGAGAGGCAGTTCTTTTCATTATTCGAAAAAATGTAAGTTTGTACAAGCTCTCCTTTTTCTTGCAGGTTAAGCAGGATGAGTTCTTTCCGGCAGATCTTATTTTTCTTGCCAGCACAAACCCAGATGGGGTCTGCTACATTGAGGTTGTACTTGATCCACATCTAGTTTCTTATTTACTTGTCCGAAAAGATAGGTTGATCTAAATTATTTGGAGAAGAGATGTTTGGATAATATCATAAATAAATGTATTGGTTCTCATCTTTTTCATCATGTTCTTTCCTAACTGGCACATGGATTTACTCAGACGGCAAATTTGGATGGTGAAACTAATTTAAAGATCAGAAAAGGACTGGAGAAGACCTGGGATTATGTGTCTCCTGAGAAAATATCTACATTCAGAGGTTTGGTTTCTCTGCTGCTGTTGACCAATCAAATGTTTTTGCATGATAATGCCTGTAACTTTGACATTTTGTCGTACTAGCGGAATGAAATTACTTCTAGTCTAGTGGAAGATCCACATGTAGCATATAGCCTTCGAAATAGACATGCTGCATTCCTTCTTTCCAGATTTTCCAATACACGCTGCTTGATATCCTTCGACGTGCTAGATTTGTTTTTAGGCCATGAAAAGTTAAGCGAGGCAATTTTATAGCTGGTTTCTTTCTTAAAATGTACTTTGTAACACGGATAATCGCTGTTTAGTTACAACTACTTCACCTCTAAGTTCATATCTGGTTAATATATCTTCAGATCTCAGCATGAAGTGCACAAGTCAAGCCATTGTGCACGGACTATCCATGAGATGAACATGTAAATTCAAATATCTATCTGCTATATATATCTCTCTTATCTCTCTTTCTATATACTTTTATAAAAGTGGGAAGCCCTAAACTAAAAGTTGAAAGACCAAAATACCCTTTTAATAATATATATTTAAGAATAATAATTAAATAAAAAATCTCTATATATCTATACTATTATAAAAGTGGAGTGGAAAACATGAACTAAAAAGCTGAAAGACCACTATACCTTTTTAATAATGTACAACATTTAATAATAATTCAATAAAAACTACAAAGTATTGATTTATCTTTTGTCTTGTCTATATAGTTTTGTTCTTTCATTAAGTAACTAATTTTCTAAGAGACTACTTGGTCGTTAGGAAAGAACTTTTCAAATGTTTAGTCATTTTATTGAAAGGACCTAACTCATTGTGAGAAAAAAGACGCAACTCTTTGTTTATTTTATAATATAATTATACTTGGTTATTCAATGTGGCTTTTATGGTTGATGTTCTGAACTAATTAATTAATATTGATATAGGAAGGATTAATTTGCTTTTTCCCCCCTCTAATTGTACTGAATTCTAATAAAATAAACATGAAGGAAGAATGAAACTAAAACCGTCTATATTTTCATGTCAAATAATGTAAAACAGGTGAATGATAAGAAATGAATGAAAAAATAGTCAATAAGCACTTTTGATCTATGTTTACTTCCAAAATATGTAAATATTCATACTCAATTTGCACAAGATACATGATCAAATTCCTGAAAATTGTCTTTTAGAAATGGTAGTTTTTGTGAGGATAGAGTGTACGTAGACCTTACCCCTACCTTGTGAGGGTAGGTAAGGTTGTTTTTGATAAACCCTCGGCTCAAGGAGATATGAACAAAGCAGTAATAACAACCTGTAACAACAACAAAATAGTATAATAAAGAAAGTGAAAGAAACAGTCAGGTAATACTAGAGATCAAAGAATAAGCAAACATATAAATAATATTAATACTCCTAATACAGTAAAGATATACGCTCCACGGCGTGCTAACCCTTTATTTTGATACTCGAACCCCACATCCTCCTATCAAGGATCATGCCGTCGGTAAGCTGAAGTTATACATATCCTACCTAATCACCTGTCCCGAGACTTCTTAGGCCTACCTCTCCTTATCCTTAGGTCCACCATGACCAGCCCCTCACACCTCCTCACTGAGGCATTTACGCATCTCCTCTGCACATGTATGAACCATGTCAACCTCCCTTCCCGCATCTTGTCCACCACGGAGGCCACTCTTATTCCGAATCTCTCCATTCCTAATCTTATCTCATCCATCTCAACATCCTCATTTCTGCTACTTTCATCTTTTGGACATGAGTGTTCGTGGCTGGCCAACACTCTGCCCCATGCAACATAGTCGCTCTAACCATTGTCACTCCGTAGAACTTACCTTTTAGTTTTGATGGCACGTTCTTATCACAAAAAACTCCGGATGTGACCCTTAGTGATTTATTAAAAAAATATCAAATGGGATTTGATCGTTCTTTAATCAGTATTCTAGCTTACTAGCTTACTGCATCTTAAGTTGAAATAAACCAAATTTGTGAGCACATGAAGAATATTGTGTTGAATTAACATCGACTGAAAAGTGCCAATGTAGGTCTATATAAATTAATATTAAAAGGAAAAGGAGAGAAAATTGATGCACCGGATGCTCCAGTCACCGCTTTTAGTATATGCTTCTGTATATTCTTTCATCGTTCTTTCTATATGTTTATTCAATTATTCATATGGTTTTCTTTTTGTGTGTGTGTGCAGTGTAAGCATCAATTAGGTAGAAGACTTTCTGAGATATATAAAGTTGTCTAACAATGAACTCTTTCTCATCTTTTATTAACTTTGTTGCCTAGTAATCTAAACTAACTAGGTAATAGATATACATTTGAGGCTGGATAAAAAAAGTGTTAACCTTTTTGTTATATTTGAATAAATTATTTGGATTTGATATTTCTGGTTCAGCAAATGTGCAGTATCTCTCGTCATTATTAAAAAATTATTGTATCGCAAAATGATGAATTTTAACTATATATATTTTATAAAAATATTTGAGTTATTAGAATAGGAATAAAACTGTTCATTTATAGCACTGTGACAAGGAAGATTAAACTGCTAATTCATCTCTACTTAACATTCATGACAACCGTGTTGAAACTCATATTTAACTATTAAATGTTTAATCATCTTCAAGATTAATATTCTTTTTTCCATTTAAAAAAGTTAAATTTTCTATTGTTCATATATATGTCATTCGTGTTTAGTATCAAATTTTAGAAAATTTATGTTACTTTCAAATATCTTAATTATATTGAAATATCAAGTCAATTATAGTTAAATAAAATTAAAATATTAAGCATATTAACTTCCAATCCGGGAAACAATCTTCAATTTGAGATGCACGGAGTATTTTCTTGCCCTTCAATATAATTATAGTTCTAATGACTGCCTACTTTTGTTGTGTTGTTAGTTATCTTTAAGTATCTTTGTGGAGTCAAAAGATGTTTAATTGATTTTTTAATTAGAGTCTCTCCCAAAACGGTTTATCGGGTTGAAATGAAAAAAGGAAAAGAAAACAGACATCAACGAAATACATTAGAAATTTGTTGTTTTTGAAGTTGGTAAAAAATAATTTATTTTAGCTCAAATAGAATCATATCAACATATATTATGCAACAAAAATTATCATCATCATCATCATCATCATCATCATTTGGCAGACAATTCCAATATTTTCCGGACAAATTTGTGGACATTCATAATAATGTAAATTACTCAGAAGTAGGATGCTATAGTTGGTTAATTTCAAGGTCCTAAATACTGGAAAAAATAACAGGGAAGGTATTAAACTTGTGTTATGTAGTATTTGTTTAATATTGATGTAAAAACACATTTTAATTGTGTGGTTTGATGGTATTCGATGTAAATCAGATCCTTGGAAAAATATTTTGCATGCAAATTTAATACTCCCTCCGTCTCAATTTAAATGTCTTAGTTTGTTTGGATATGGAGTTTATGAAATAAAGGGAGACATTTGAATCTTGTGGTCTTAAATTAAAGATGTGTGTAGTCCTTTAAAACTTGTGATCTTAAACTTGCCATGTAGGATCTTAGAATCGGAAAACTTGCTAAATATACTCTTTTTGGGACAAACTAAAAAGGAAAGTAAGACACTAAAATTGGGACGGAGGGAGTAATAACTAACACAGGGTACAACATGCAATACATTTTTCAAGAACTAGTCTATATACGTCAAAGTTGGGACAAACTAAAAAGGAAAGTAAGACACTAAAATTGGGATGGAGGGAGTAATAACTAACACAGGGTACAACATGCAATACATTTTTCAAGAACTAGTCTATATACGTCAAAGAAAGATGTTTTTTGAAAACCTTTAAGATGTGCAGCCATGTATATCATGATCTCCTGCAGATGCTTCCCAGCAGAAATGTTATTGCTTATGGTATATCAGAATTATGATGACGAATATCAATTTTGTCTGTTCTATAGTGATAGCCTGATCAATTTGTTTCCAACTTTAAGAATACTTTACCCTTATACAATGACGTGTTTGATGTGATCTCCTGCATTTTTCTTTTACCAGGTGAGTTACAATGTGAGCAACCTAATAACTCATTGTACACATTCACTGGCAATCTGATAATTCAAAAGCAAACCTTACCACTTAGTCCAAACCAACTTCTTTTACGGGTATGAACTCTTTTTGTTATGTTGTTTTCCAATTTGTTTTATTTTATGGCTCTGGTTTTAAGTATTGTATGTTATACACTTATAAGAAAAAAGTACTGCATAAGTTGTGTCTTAGTTATAGTTCAAGGTAAATGCATCTTCAAGAAAATATCCACGATGACCATGATCTAGTTGTGTCAATTCCTTTTTATGACTTATCTTTGACCTTTTGTCTGCTAATTGTGATATTTCTTCTCTAACTCATAGTACATTTGGTGAATTTTAATTTCATGTTTTCTTCTTGATATCGCTGTATTTCTTCCAGGGTTGCAGTCTGAGAAACACGCAGTACATTGTTGGGGCTGTCATTTTCACTGGGCATGAAACAAAGGTATTACATCTTAATTGAAGTTATAATTTAGCCTTTTCTCTACCCTTTGCTTTGTTCTGTTGTTCTCTTTTTGAGGGTGCATCATCATACCTTTATATAGCATTCTTGTCAAGAAGTTTCAAAGAAGTAGGTTAATGTCATCATCTATTCAGTAATGATGTTCTCTCGAACTATTTTGCTGCATTTGTGGTATAAAGTTACAGTAGCAACCTTTTTTTAAATGATATTTTATGTTGTGGTTTCTGCATCTTTTTGCTTTGTGGCCTTTTTTGCTTGGCTGTTCACTTTGGTTCTTATTCTCAGTTGCTTCTGCCAAATGAGTTTAACTACAGGTTATGATGAATTCTATGAAAATTCCTTCCAAGAGAAGCACTTTGGAGAAGAAACTTGACAAACTTATTATCGCTCTTTTTAGCACTCTCTTGTGCATGTGTCTCTTGGGAGCCATAGGCAGGTTTGATCAATTGCTATACCCATTCTGCCATGTTGGAACTTCTGTTATATTCTCCTCCATGCTGAAAATTTTGGGTTTGCTTGAAATTTTGCAGCGGTATCTTTATAGATAAGAAGTATTATTATTTGCGCTTTGAAACTGGCAAAAATGCAGATCCACAGTCCGACCCGGACAATAGATTTGTGGTAATCATATATTTTCTGACTTGATTATCTTTCATTTGGCTGTGCAGTAATATTTCTGTCTCTAATTTCTCTTTTGCTGTCTGCTCAGGTTGCAGTTTTGACCATGTTCACCTTAATCACTTTGTATTCACCGATTATTCCAATCTCTCTCTATGTCTCTGTTGAGGTAGATTATGTCAGTTTCATTGTTTTTTATTTTGTTGCTTTGCTGAATTTTTATCTAATATTCCATCCGCTTTGGTTCTCTTTTCTGTTCTTCACTTTCAGATGATTAAATTTGTACAATCCAATAAATTCATCAATAACGACTTGCACATGTACCATGCTGAGAGTAATACCGCTGCTCAGGCTAGGACATCTAATTTGAATGAGGAGCTTGGGCAGGTAAATGTTTAAAGCTGTTATGAAGTGGTTGTTGAAATTAATTTGTTTAGACAACCTCTATGTGCACTAACATTAACAGTAGTTTTGCACAAGAAGTAAACAACAGTATTTGCTTCAGTTTTTCCCCTCAGCACTATTGAACACAGTGTGTTCTTAACAAATGAGTTTTTGAGCCATTGACAACTACTTTATGGACAGGTGGAATACATATTCTCTGACAAAACTGGAACTCTTACGAGGAACTTGATGGAGTTTTTCAAGTGTTCAATCGGTGGAGAGATATATGGTACAGGTGTTAGTGAAATTGAGATGGGAACTGCTCAGCGAAATGGGCTGAAAGTTGAGGTAAATATATTCTTGGGCAAGATATGGCAGATTCATGGCTCTGTCTTGTATTGATCTAGAGAATTGTTACAGGTTAAGAAATCATCAACAGAAGCACGAGAGAAAGGTTTCAATTTTAATGACGCTAGGCTGATGCGAGGTGCCTGGAGGAATGAACCTAATCCTGATTCATGCAGGGTAAATATTTGATTATCATGTGTGGAAGAAAAGGGGAACATGAGTTCCTTTTATAGTAATAATTGTTACATTTGAACAATCAAATATCATAGATTAGCTTTTTAAAAGATAAACAAATAAAATAAAATTCTGTCTTTATAATATCTTGTTTTCTTAATTGAATCTTAAGTTTTTCCGCTTCTTACTTATGAAGTTTGTGGTATCAAATTCACCCAAATCTTTAAGCAACACTAGATCAGTAGTGAAAATTCGTATTTCTTTATCGTCTTGCTTTCTTCTCTGTCATTTTTTTTATGTTAATTATCTCTGTGTAGACTTAAGACAAACAATAAAGTATCCTTTAATAACATAAACCTTTTTGGAGAGGCAGATCATGCAATTAAAAGTTCCTCCTTGCTACTTTTAGATGAAGTGGTTCCACAATTATAATCTAAGGCTTCAATTAATAGTATAGCAGTTTGTGGTTTGTACTTCCATTTCTTTCCAAATTCAATGTCCATGTTTGACTTGATATATGTGATCTGGTTTTGTTTGGGGAAAATATGGGCTCCTAGTTGTGTTTTTGATTGTATAGTATCAAAATAGATAACATTACATTACGAGGGTTGAAGTGAGTCGGATGTAACTTCTTCTATCATATAATATATCATAAAACTTTCTTTCTTAGGAAAGCAAAATTTATTTTAAGATGATGGAAAAAGGAAAGGTAAGATTTTATGAAGGGTCTTGGGAGTTTAAACTTGCAGGGTATCTTCTTGTGTGTAAATTTTCAGCTTCATATTGAGTTGTCCTTGTGCAGAAAGCTTTCACATGGGTACACTAAACTTACTTATCTAGCAACTACATTGCTAGTTTAATGAGGCCAAGGTTGTTTGTTCAGGAATTTTTCAAATGCCTTGCTATATGCCATACTGTTCTTCCTGAAGGTGAAGAGACCCCAGAAAAAATACGATATCAAGCAGCATCCCCAGATGAGTCTGCTTTGGTTGTAGCAGCAAAGAACTTTGGCTTCTTCTTTTACAAGTGCGTGTCTTTAGAATTTCTGTTACATTTGTGTTGTCTGCCTTAAGGCTCCCTTTTGTTGAAACTTCGTCTATGAAATAAATGTAGAAGGTTACTAACATAAACCGTTAGGTTGGAAGATTCAGTAATGCTGTTTTTTTACATATCAAAGTAGTGAAAATAGTCCTTATCTGATGAGAGAACACTCGTCGTAAGGACTCTGTTGCAGTAATCTGGTTCCTCTTGTTATTTTATTCCGGCATGTGTGAAGAGAATAGAGCCGATATATGTAAGTCATTATCTGATTGGAGAGTACTTGTCATCAGAAAGCCACTGTAGTATCCGGTTCCTGCTGTTATTTACTTATTTAATTCAAGCATGTTATGAGAGAATCATCACGAAACATTTGCAGTAAGGTGCCGCTCCTGGTGCTAGCTTCAGAGGTGAGTTCTCGGGAAGGGGCGGAGAGTGTTCCAATTTATGGATAGGCTAATAAAATAGATAGTTTTTGTTTCTTTATGGTGGGCTACATCTGAGTCACGTGCGTTATTTTTCTCAGCTATTGATGAACTTAGATTGTTGTTTTTTTGGTGAGTAATAGACCAACTATAAGAAACAAAAGAAAAGTTAGCTGTGCGATGGTTAGTGGAAGATATCTATCCAAAGGACATTGTGTTAGGACTAGAGTTCTTCTACTAAACATCTTCGAGGTGTCAGATTTTGCAAAGAGTTTAGTCATACTGCTTTGTGGAACTGTTACTGCTATCTTTTCTATTTTTAGCTGGGTCACTTTTAACCATGACTATAAAATTTTCTGCAGACGTACACCAACTATGATTTATGTGCGTGAGTCACATGTTGAAAAGATGGGGAATATTCAAGATGTTCCTTATGAGATTCTAAATGTTCTTGAATTCAACAGGTGTCAGTACATCCTAGCTTGTATATCAATTTTGATTACCTGCATGATGGTAACGAGGTTGACCATTATCTATTTGTTTTGTGTTTAGTACGAGAAAGCGCCAGTCTGTTGTATGTCGCTATCCTGAAGGCAGATTGGTTCTCTACTGTAAGGTAGGAACTTTATGTGTAAAGATACATTCTAGGAGATTAGTCTAGTAAGAAAATTATCATAGAGTCTACTTTTCTCAGGGTGCAGATAATGTAATTTATGAGAGGTTGCGTGACGGAGACAATGATTTGAGGAAAAGAACTAGGGAACACTTGGAGCAATTTGGGGCTGCTGGACTTCGGACACTTTGCTTGGCTTATAGAGATGTAACCCCTGATGAGTATGAAAAATGGAATGAGAAATTCATTCAAGCAAAATCTTCTCTCCGGGACCGTGAGAAGAAATTGGATGAGGTTAGCATAGTGTGATGTATTTCCCTTCAAGTTTGTATCTTCTTTCCAGATTTGCACCTTTTTAATTGTTCTGATTCTGCTTTCTTTCTGGGATTGACTTTTGTCTTGATTGTTTATCCATCTGTTTTGTAGTGATGTCATTTTAGTTTGAGTGGCGAAGTGTAATTATGTTTTTATGCATTTAAGTCCTAATTTCCATCAGATTTGCTTGTTCTAGCCATAATATGCTCATCATCTAACAATTTTTTTAATTAAAGAGAGCTGGTTTTCTTTTGTCAGTTTGTGATGCCAAATACACTGCTCATGTATTGCACTGTGTAGTCCTGATTATTAAAAGCTTCTTGTTATTCTTTTTCTCGACCCTGGTTCCTGACTTGAGAAACACACCTGAAGTTGTTTTGCCAACTGTAATCTTTCTAGACTCTTTATCCAAACAAAGAAGAAGAAAAAAATGTGATCATCCTAGAGACTGGGATAATGTATCTATCACCTGCATAAAATATGACTACTAAATGGTTTATTTTAAATTTTAAGCTCCTATTCATATTGTCTCCATTCTTAAATCACAAAATATAAATGGATGGAAGTAATTTATTGGGTGATAATTATATAACCATAGTTGTGCTTACCCTCACAATTATGTGCTTAACTTGGAAGTCTAACTCCTGTTATTGTTGATGTCAATGTTTTGTTGGTGGTCAAAAAAGTCTAAGCATTTAGCATTTTACAGGTGGCAGAACTGATAGAAAAGGAACTTGTCTTGATTGGATCCACTGCCATAGAAGATAAGCTTCAAGAAGGTGTACCTGAGTGCATAGAAACTCTTTCAAGGGCTGGAATTAAGATTTGGGTGCTTACTGGTGACAAATTGGAAACAGCGATAAATATAGCTTATGGTTGGCAATTTCGCATTGATGATACAGTTTATCATTTTTTAAATCTCGATTCTACTTGCACCATCTTATCCTAGTTTCATTTGTATCTATTGCAGCATGCAAGTTGATCAATAACAGCATGAAACAATTTATCATTAGTTCTGAAACTGATGCAATCAGAGAAGTGGAAGATAGAGTGAGCACTACTTTTCAATGTTCATGTTTGTCAGTTTCAAAATATACACTGTTTAACAATTTGTTTTGTGTTCATCCGCAGGGTGATCTAGTGGAGCTTGCTCGTTTTATGAAAGAAACAGTGCAGAACGAGCTTAAAAGATGTTATGAGGAAGCGCAAGAGAATCTTCATTCTGTTTCCGGACCAAAATTAGCACTAGTAATTGATGGGAAGTGTTTGATGTATGCACTAGACCCGAGTCTTCGTGTAATGCTGTTGAATTTAAGCTTGAATTGCAGTGCAGTGGTTTGCTGTCGTGTTTCTCCTTTGCAGAAAGCACAGGTGAGGTCATGTTGGTGGTCTTTCTTTGAATGGTTACAACAGTAGTAACTTGCCTTTGGTCATTCTATGACTGTCTTTCTGTCTGTTAAATAGACAACAACAACATCGCCTCAGTCCCAAGAAAGTTGGGTTCTGTTGAATACGTCACTTTATTTATTCCTATTGCAGCATTATCGGCCTTAGAATTGTCAAACTGACCTGTAGTATCGTCAAATTGAGCTGTTCATGCTTGGTTTATGAACATATGGGGGTAGAGTCATCCATCTTTATCTCTGTTATTCCGTCTTGAAACTCTAGACAGAGAACCAAAGTTTTTTTGAGTCTATGTACTTATTTTAGGCTTCATCTTAGTTCCATTTCAATACGTCGATCTAGATGATATCAAGGCCTTTCTTCCTCATGAAGGAGTAGAGACCTAGCTTTCATTTGTCTGTTAAAATGTAATGTTATACCTTTTGTCCTCGAGAATCGTCTGGGTATAGCGGGAAAGAGTTTGACTATCTAGTTACATATCACATTAGATGGGTACTCCTGATATTGTCTTGGGAATTATCAGTATATAAAGTAGTGTACTCCTCCATCTACATAAGTAGAAGCATTCAAGAATCACTTGGCAGTTCTTATTTCAATTTTCCGACTCTCATTTTGTAAACTGACTTAACTGTAATACTTATCCAAAGATGCGAAAGTTGAAAGAGTTTCGGTAGTTACACTTTCTGTCTCGTGTAAGAAAGAGAGTTGCTATATCACTTCTTAGTAAAGCTCATTATTCTCGGGATAACATATTAAAAAAAAAGAAAAAAGAGAAGAGTTCGTCAATCTTAAATATCTTGTGGTCTGGAAAAACCATACCAAACCTCATTATCCTCAGATATTTAATGTCCTGAAATTTCTCTTTGGGGTTCCCATCTCATTATATAAAGTTAGGGTTTTTCAGGTATCACTTTGGTATTTTCTAGTTTCAACAGTGTATTTCTTCAAGTTACTGATAAAACATTGTAATTTCTTTTGAAATTAGGATGAGTTTCTTGATTGCAAATCCTTCGGTGATCAGGTTTTAACGACTTCTTCCACTTCTTTTCAGGTGACAAGCTTGGTTAAGAAGGGGGCAAACAGAATAACTCTCAGCATTGGTGATGGAGCTAATGATGTAAGTATGATTCAAGCTGCTCATGTTGGTGTTGGAATAAGTGGACAGGAGGGAATGCAAGCAGTGATGGCTAGTGATTTCGCAATAGCTCAGTTCCGATTTCTCGCTGATTTACTGCTTGTCCATGGACGCTGGTCATATCTGAGAATATGCAAGGTTTGCCTTTACTCTTTGTGCACAAAAAATGTATGATATCTTTTGTGGTAAATACTGATCTAGCTGTTTTTTCATGCAG
This sequence comes from Solanum chiquidenum, assembly GCA_029582725.1. Lineage (NCBI taxonomy): Eukaryota > Viridiplantae > Streptophyta > Magnoliopsida > Solanales > Solanaceae > Solanum > Solanum chiquidenum. Next base: position 64,107 of record JAJOOS010000334.1, read on the forward strand.
GTTGTCACATATTTTTATTACAAGAATCTTACATTTACCCTGACTCAATTTTGGTTTACCTTCCGGACTGGATTCTCCGGTCAAAGGTTCTACGATGATTGGTTCCAGTCTCTCTATAATGTGATGTTCACAGCTCTTCCTGTTATTGTTCTTGGGCTTTTTGAGAAGGTATGTAATAGTTATATTTTGTTGCTGCTAAACAATGAATGATGGCAATTAAGTCAGCTTATTCTCTAATTGTTATGTTAATTCTTTTTTTGTCTGTTGCTACATCTCTATTGTGTATTTAGGATGTCAGTGCTTCCCTCTCCAAGAAATATCCTGAGCTATACAAGGAAGGAATAAGAAATACTTTCTTCAGATGGAGAGTTGTGGTCATCTGGGCTTTCTTTGCAATATATCAATCATTGGTCTTGTATTATTTTGTAATTGATTCGAGTACAAAGGGCATGAATTCATCAGGCAAGATATTTGGCCTGTGGGATGTCAGTACAATGGCTTTCACTTGTGTTGTTGTAACTGTCAATTTGCGTCTGCTTATGATGTGCGACACAATTACAAGATGGCATCACATCACTGTTGGAGGGAGCATATTATTGTGGTTCATTTTTGTCTTTATTTATTCGGGTATTTCCTTGCCAAAAGAACAGGTGAGGTTAGTCACTTATGTAATGTATTCTTGTGAGTGTTCATATGCTAATATTTCTGATATTTCTCCTCACTGCAGAAGAATATCTATTTGGTCATCTATGCCTTGATGAGCACATTTTATTTCTATCTCTCTCTGCTCCTTGTACCTGTTGCTGCTCTTTTTGGTGACTTCATTTATCAGGGGTAAGTTTTTTTTTTTAAAGTTAATTTTCAAGTCGTCTTAACTAATATTATGATAGGTATTTTATGTGTCGAAACAAAGTTATTTTTGGTATTTCAGTATTGTGGATTTAGCTGGACTGTGTTACTATATTGTCAAATCAATCTGAATTTCGTTTGAAGAAAATATTAGTCTACTGATAATAAAATTTGTTTGTGCACGAGAACACCCAACCCCATTTGTGGAACCATCATGCCAGTTTAATTAAGCATGAACAAACATGCAGTTGAACCATTTGCAACTAGCTCAGGCCATGCTCTGCCTTTCATTGATTACCACAAATTTCGTTTTTCGGTTGGATTCATGCTGCTGGATAGACTTTTTATTGCTAGCTCCTTGGATCCAGTGTTTCCAAAGTTGAAAAGTTAAAACAAAGGTGCTGAGGTCCATTGAGGTTTTGAGCACCAACTGCAAATAAAGCATGAGCTTGATGAGAAAAAGGCACAAATAAAAGAGAAAAAATATATGATACTAAAGATACTAGCAATGCATGAAAAAATGAATTGAAAAAAATTATAGTTAAGTGCAATAGTTATTATCTTGTGCATCCCTCTTCAACACAGCCATGGTGGATGAGACCCCCACACTAGCATCTTAATGCTTGTACTGAAGCACTCCCTAAGCGAGAACCAGTGCAGATGCTAGGTACCTTGAGCAGTTGATTAAGTAATATAATGTGAATAAGATATCACTCCCTCAAAGACTTACCAATTAACTACTAGAGTAATGCTTTGTTTTTTTTTGTTTTTTTGAGAAAGGTAACAATCTTATAGTAAGTGAGAGCACAAAGGGTGTGCTGTTGGCCATGTTTATATTTCAAAAAGTAAAAAATGTCCTTGTTCGTCTTAGACCTCTATGGTGTTTTAACAGTGAAACCACATCATCTAAGAATTGTTTACATCAAAAATGAAACAAAAGTAGACAATTTCAACTTAATTTTCTGGATGAGATTTGCTAGATCCTTCAAAACAACCTTGTGTTTAGGGGCAGATCCACCGTTGTGGTACCAGGTTCATCTGAACTCAGTAATTTGAAGCAAAACATAAATTTATGAGTAAAAATTCAATAAATTTATAAACAAATTGTAGATACGAACCCATAACTTTAAAATCATAACGGGTAAATGTGAAGAACCTTAAAGGCTGAACCCATAGGGTTCAAATCCTGGATCCACCTCTGCTTATGTTCCTCTCCTTCCATATATTCCTCCAGATGCAAGCTGAAACCATCTTCCATCACTTTTTCTGCACAATCGAACTTCTAGAATAGATCCAGCTTGTTAGTAGGTCTGCAGGCTTGTGGGATTTGTCTATGTTATACCTTTCATACTAGGGCAGAGCTGCCAAACGATATCAGTAACCTCACTAACAATAGGATGCATATCATTCATGACAAGTTCACCATAACTCTATAATTAAGAGTTCACCAAGCATGACCACAACAAAATCACAAGATTATCTGAAGAAAACATCACAATTAAAAAAGAAGGAAAAGAAAAAAATCTGTGTAATTCCGTTGATCTTCTCCTATATGTTATAGAATCCTTAGAACCTCCAAAAGTCTGATAGAAACTTCCATTTTTGGTGTAAAGAAGGAAATATAGATGATGTAATTCAATTGGTAGATTTCCTAGGATCCTTGTAATTAGTTTGAGTTTCCTAGGCTCATTGTTGATTTTCTATTTGGAGGTGGCCAGCATAGCCCTTCATGCTGAGGAATACGAATTACCAATTTCCAATTTTTTTTAAAAAATAAAAAAATAATCTATGCCAAAGTATGAGAAAATATGGAAGGACTGTGTCAAAGTGCCAAGCCCAGCGTATTGCACTAACTTGATGATTCCAGGCTACTCTGGAGTTCATGCTTCAGTTCCCTGGTTGTATTCCGTGCAGCGCAACTTTGATAGAATGACCATAAATTTTGCATAGGCAAGTCCGAATTACAAATCGATCGGACCACTGGAACTAGATTTCAAGAATTAAAGTATTGGTCCATAAAGCATGTCCAAAGTTCATATAGATCATGAACAACTCTGCGAAGTAAGGTTATGTGTTACTTTGTACAAATTGTTCTCCCAACTCTAACTTCTAACATCTCTTACCTTAATTCGCATTATCTATTGCATCTAGTTCTTGTAATTTCAATTCCACTCAATTGTTTCTTACTCCATGTCTTGGCCCTAAATAGCTCCTTTAGCTCCATTTGACCCTTGAATTGTACCTATATCACAATAATCCATTACTTTAAGCTACTTCCACAAACAGATCATCGAACTACCCATTCAAACATGGGAAATATACATAAAACATACAATATAAAATTCAAGTCCTCACTAGTAAGCAGACCAGTGTTTCATCCTATGAAATGAACCAAACAGAAATTCTTAAGATGTAGCATACTTCTAGAATACCTTGCTATGCCCCAAGAATTAAGTCTGTCAATCTATCCTGCTAAGCGTGGTGGTTTAATCCTATGAAGGGGGCATGAATTACATTGTTCGCATGGATGCAATTTTGCTATGTCATCTCATTCACAGTCATTATAATTCCAATCCTGCTTTATTCTTTGAATTAGGAATTGGCACAGAAAATGTTGATTCTACTGGAAGCTTGGTACGACCAAAAATGACTGTCATATTTACATTCCCCCCCTTCCAAATCCCTTATATGTTCTTGCTTTTAATATGTTAATTTTTTGTTTTATAAAACAATTGAAAATTGATAGTCTTGCTTTTGCCTAACATTACTAGTTGCTTTTTCCAGGGTTCAAAGATGGTTTTTCCCTTATGATTATCAGATTGTTCAGGAAATTCATAGGCATGAGATTGACAGTAGGATGGGGTTACTAGAGATTGGAAATGATCTTACACCTGAAGAAGCAAGGAGTTATGCAATTAGACAACTGCCCGGACAGAAATCAAAACACACTGGTTTTGCCTTTGATTCACCTGGTTACGAGTCATTTTTTGCATCTCAGGCTGGTGTCTCGATCCCCCAAAAGGCATGGGATGTAGCTCGGAGAGCAAGTATGAAACCACAGTCAAAGCTACCTCGAGAAAACTAACTTCCAGATAGTACAAATTTTCCTCCCTGAACAGTAATGTACTTTTTTGACCCAAGACAATTTAGCTTATAGGCAGAATTAGATATGTAATATCTTGTCATCTAGTTTTATTCTTTCACACACCTTACTCGCCCTTGTGATGTTTTGGAATATAGTCACAATTAGGTTTAGTGAGCTTGTAGTAAAATTAGTTTATAAGATATGTACACTATCTGGAAGTGGAAGTAACTGAAATCTATTTATTGATAGCTTGAATATTCGTAAGAAACATGATTAATATATTACTCTTGTTGTAGTAGTAATACAATGTGTTTGGTTAATGTCCCCAACCCTCTCCCTTTGGCCGGAGGTGAATCTAGGATTTGAACTTTATATCGATTTGGACTCAAAATTCTACCACATCCGTCTAATTTACTGGATTTGGAACATAATATTTGCACTTTGTTAGTAATTTTTAAACATAAATACATGGTCTAAGCCAAAGTTACGGGGTTTGTAATAGTGTTTCAATTTCAGGTCCTTCATTCTTGCTCGACGTGTTAGGTAAGAACTTGAGTATGGAATCAATAAATAGAATGACCAAACGAACTCTTGAATGCGCTTGGTAATTGTTTTGTGAAAATAGTTTCTAAACGCACTTTAATAATACTAATGACGACATTCATTGTTTAGTAATTGTTATAGCTAATCATTTTGTGATATCACTATCTATTACAAATACTAAATTATGCCAATATCTGTGTAAACATCTTCAGAAGAATTAAGAAATAGCCGACTTACAGTAGCTTCAACTATATGGTTATATAGAATAGGTCCAGAAAGTAGTGTATAATTTGATCAGAGCGTCTTAATCACTAGACCACGAAAGTCATCGCTTGAGGCCCCATATCTTTGGGGGCTCTCATAAAAAAAAGATGAGATGGAATTATATGTAGTTTAAAATTTCTTTAAAACAAAATGGGTAAGAAGTAATTATTCAAAGTGGTTAATTTCCACTTTCCTAAGGGATGGAATTTTTTTGGGAATTATTTTCTTGTGTGGTAAAATTGTACTTCCTTATTTATTTCATAATAATATGATTATTTACCATTTATTTATCTTTTTTATTCTCTATTTTATTATTTAAATTTTTAGTATTGAAATCTCTCCTATAAAATTTATTGAGTTACCGTTGCTTACAAGTTACAAAAGAATAAAATTTATTTTTTGGTGTCTTCTTCATAATTTTAAGAAGTGCAACAATCTTTATGTTGAAGGAACGCAACACTATTTCGATATCTTTATATCAGTTTATCAAATTTTTGAGCCAGGTTTTATTATTCTAACTTTATTTTATATTTTTTCTTGAAAATTTGTCATTGTTGATATTCTTAGTTCATAGGTATATATATTCTTGTTTTAGTTATTATTAAAATTTATTCAATTTAAATATGTCAACTAGAAAATATGATTTCGATCATACAAAAAAGAGAAAAAGAAAAACCTTGAAGAATTAAATAAATTCCAAAAGAGAGCACTTGATAGATTTTTAATAAATAATAAATCTTGAACAAAAAAATATGGGAGGTGTTCTTCAAATGAACAAGTCACTAATAGTGTTGAGTTAGATGATAATAACATCCAAGAAAAGAATCTAGAAGAAGTCGGTGAATAATGTGGCATAGTTCCCGATAAAAAAAAACTCCTAAATAATTTAAATTGTTGCATCCCTAAAAGTAAATGTGACAATCTTTTTTTTTTATAAAAAAAACTGAATAAATAAATATTAGGGTCTCTCCAAAGTTTGGCTTTAGGCTCAAATCTTATTGAGTTGTCCCTAAATTTGATGGATATACTCCTCATATATCAACCGTGATGGAAGGGTGGATACCTTGAAATCACTTCTTGTAACAAAATAAATTTTTTATTGATCAACAAAAGCTTTTTTGAACCACATTACTAAATTTAGACTATCACCTTTACAGTAAAGATAGTTATCGGATCCTCTTGTTGTTCAACCTATGACCGAGTCTAGTCATGCTTGTGACTTTTCCTATTTCATCTTAAATAAGTTAGCTCAGGTGGAGCCAAGGTTAAGAATTTAGGGGTTCTAAATCAATTTTGTTTGCAGGTTCACATGTTATAATATACATATATTTATTTAATTTTCTAATACAAATATAAGATCTACGAAAAAACTAGTGCGTTCGTCCGAATGCATGAACCACCACCTAGCTCCGCCTCTAAAATTTCACTCATGACACTTTATATATCAACCCTTTGAAAAGTATTACGACATAGCCATAGTGTTATACTCAAGAAGTAGAGACAATATACTAAAACTAAACAAGTACTATATATAAGCTCATTTATGCTCCTCTTCCTACTTTTTTCTTCTTCTCTTGTTTGATTTATTCAAGATTAGTTAAAATAGAAAAGGTCGCATCGTAAGCGACTAAGAGAGGAAGAGTTGAGGCGTATTCAAGATTTAAACTTTATAAATTTATTTCTAGAATTCTATCATAACTTATTTGGTTATGTAATTCAAAAACAATTATTTATATTTTTTTAGTAATTATTTTTATAAATTAGGTCAAAATTATTAAGTTTGAATGAACCACAAATAACTCTCTAACGCCACCCTTGTTAGAGAGGGTGATTAAACATAAACGTTCCATAATTTTATTCCTCACTATTGAATAGATAATAATTGGTTCAAAAGGCATAGAATCTTGGGTCTAAAGCCCACCTTTATATCACATGTTCGTTTATTCTTACTTTTAAAACCCTCAAATTTTATTTAATTAGTTGTTGGATAGTGCTAAAAGTTGTCATGTACGAATCACCAAACGAGAATTAAGATTTCTTAGTATATGATGATTTGCTAGCATAATAAAAGCAAATTCAAAATTTGATTTTTTATGTTAAGAGTATGATATTCTATCATAGTCACTAAAATTTTATTAAGTTCAAAATATATTATTTATATTTTATAATTAATTTTAAATATATAAATACAAAATGTGAGCCAAAATAATATAATTTGGATTAAACCATCTTTTACACATTAGATTTGCTCCTGAACATAGAATGATTTTCCTACACTGATTTTACATCAAATTAATAAATGCATACATAATATGTATTTGCACAAAATGTCTATCACTTATTTTTGGTTAATTAATATATCTCTCTCCTTATTTAATCACTTGATCATGATAGTTACTTAATATGATTTGACATAAATATATGATGTAGGTAAATTAACCTAATTCCAAATGGAGCTATGCCTTTAAACTTGAAATTGAAGCCATTAAAAGAATTTGATTCTCCGACACAATTTTTTCTAAGTGTTTTTGTTGGGGTTATTCGTGCTAGATAAGCCATGGCATTAGGACTTAAGTATATGTTTTTTCAAATGGAATAATATAATAAGAATGTGTACAATAACATTCCACAATCCATGGAATCCTATGTTCCAATGATCCATGTATTCTTATTTAATAGGCTGAACCCATAGCCCCTAAAGTTGACATCAATTTTCACTTAGATTCCTCAACTAAGCTTTGTTCATTTTAGACACCTCATGTTGAGTCTCGCTGTGTCATTTTGACACTTTTTGCTGACTTGACATATTGTGTGTGTTGCACCCATTTTGAGCGCGTGAGTTTTTTTTTTTTGGATTTCTTAAAAAAAAATTCCTTCTTCTTCTTCTTCACTTTTTAGCCCTACAACTTATTCCACCTTCCACCTTCCACCATGAAAAATTATGATAAAAAACCTTACAAAATATGAAAAAAACAAAATAAAAAAACTATCACACTAATTTTAGAAACGTTTATAAGAGAATATTTTTTGCAAATCATCACACTAATTTTGAAAAGATTTTTTATAACAAGACACATTTTTTTTCTCCAAAAAAGTAGAAGAAGAATGTCATATATGATTTTCAAAATCAAATTCACAACAAAAAAAAGAAAAAAAAACCTAAAACTAATATTTTTTTAAAAAAAGAAGAAGGAAGAAGAACAAAAAAAGGGCTGTAGGGTTGGGGAAGGCAAAAGGGACGTAAGGCAGATGGGGTAGGGGTGGGGTGATGTAAGGTGGGGTGGGATGGTAGAAAATAGGTAATTTTATTTATTTATTTTTGCTGAAAAATTAGTTGCTTTTTAATAATTTATTTTAAAATCATTAATTTTACACTCAAATGCCACATGTCAACTTTTAATTAGTCATCATGCATGTCATCCGCAAGTTTACACACACTTTGTAATTTTAGCTGATTGTCAAAAAGGTGTCAAAATGACACAGCGGACCTGTACTGGAGGTGTTTAAAATGAACAAAGCCTATTTGAGGTATCTAAGTGAAAATTGGTGCCAACTTTAGGGGTTGCCGATGGGTTCAACCTATTTAATACAACTCAATCTACATTTATTATACAAATCAAATAACTTTATAACGACTTTATTTATCTGGGTATAACGACATGTCATAACTGTTATAACGACATGTTGTTATATAGATCATATATATATAACAACAATGAAAAAGGATTTTAAAAAAAAAACAAAAAAACTTGACTGTTGTATTATAAAATATTATTATATAGAAAAGACAATTATAGAGAGATTTGATGATTTATTTGATAAAGTACAATGCTATTTTACTCACGTTCAAGTATATATTTTAATATATTTTCAATTTTAAAAGAGTGAGCATGTATATGATGGAATTTAATTTACTGCCTACAACAAAGAGTGGTTTCAAGTGAGTCAACCTCAAGCACAATAGAAAGTAGTATTATTAACAACAAAACTTGCTTAACACAATAAAAATAAGTTATATATAACATTGAAAACACCTACTTTTCAGAGTAGTAGAAGAATAAGGAATCCTAATAATGAGGGTATAAAACAAATGCAAGAATATTATATCTAGAAGCTTGTCTTATGTTAAAGAAATTCAACAATCTCTTCTAATTTTTTAAATTGAATTGCGCTCCATGGACCATTTCAATAATCATTAGTAAATCAAAATAACTAAAGAAGTCCAATGGTTCAAAATGGAACCGTAATCGATTAGCCAATCGCAAAATTATCTTATTAGTATTGGATTATCGGATTAATGATTAGTGAACTGATTAAAATTTAATAGTTAATAGTTTATCGATGTGGGGACGGATCATTCAATTTTTTTATTGGATAAATCGTTAACGCGCTAATAGTTATCATAGTTACATTTTTATCGTAAGTATATATGTTAATTAAATGCTTATGTGCATGCACCCTCAAAATTTAGACTTTCATATGTTTCTCACTGCGATTTACATTTACAAAATTATTAGCATAAGTAGGGCTAGAAAATTGTTTTGTTTGATGGTAGATTAATATATTGGTGAGAGAAAGTGAAATAAGGGAGCATGAAATGATGGAGTCAATACACCGTCAGTTAATTACTAATCAATATCAAATCAACTAATAGCTTATTGGTTGGGCTCGCGGATTAGCATATAAAGGGAAAAAAGTCGGAAATATATCCGAGCTTTGACCGAAATTGTTGTAACAATCCCAAACATTGGGCATGATCTATTACCCCCTTCACTATTTAATAGTGTATTTTAAAGATATATAAGTGCCCAACTAGACAAATTACTATTTATAATGATGCAATATTTATGATGTCCATGTGGGTGCCTATATATCTTTAAAATACACTATTAAATAATGTAGGGGGTGGGGGTAATAGGTCCTGCTCAAATTTTGGGATAGTTACAACAATTTCGGTCAAAGTTTGGATATATTTCGAACCCCTTTCCCTTTAAAATATGATATCCGATAAGCCAAATTGTTAAGTATAATTATACGCATGATTTTTCCAATAAGCAGCCCTAAGGTCAATGGCCCAAGTTTGAAGATTAAAAAAAGAAAGACAAGCGGATAAAGGCCAGGTCCAAAAAATTAGACCCAACCAAGAAAAAAATAACTCTTTTTTATGTGTCATCATATATCCGAGGTCCAACAATCTTCACCTTAGTTCTCGCCAAAGCCTGAACATGCTGCCGGAGGTTTGTAACCGAAATCGCCACCTAGCAGTCCTTCTCCTTGGGTGATTGTTAAGTTGGAGCCTCATCGAATCCATGATGACATATGCTTATCTACTTCATAGTATATAAGTTTATATCCCTTCTCTTTCAAAGTTCTTCTCACTCCTCCATTGTTGGGTGTCAGGTGGTTGGGGTTTCTCATCCCAAGGAATCAAAGAAAAAGAAAGTTCTCGTCTAAGTTCAACTTCTTTGTTGGTACATCTTGCTCTTTCTTTCCATTTTTTTGGGTACATAAGTTTCATATATTAGAACTTACTACATTTTTTGTTCGGATCTAGGTGAAACCAAAAAGGGGTGCTTCTCTCTACTTCATTAGGGATGATGTTGAGCTCAACTCTTCCTGGTCTAGATGATCCTACAATCCTTTATTTTTTTGGAAAAGTGTATTTTTGATAGCTAGAGTAGGGTAGCCTTGCTAATTTATCCACAACTATAATTGTCATGTTCCGAGTCTACATCCTGGACATGGCTGACACTTGATATCATTTCTAGTCCAAACGAACCCTTGGCCTGGCATGCGATAATATTAAACATTGACTAATGCAAGAGCTGAGATTTATAGTAATGTGCTAAGCTACTGAATAATGAACTGATTTTTTATAAATAAAGAACATTAAAACATCCAAGAAAAAGTTTGAAATAGAACTGAGACTATCAATGTCTATGACTCATAACTGTGTTGAATGAAGGCTCTAAAATAATTGAGATAGATAAATCTACCGGGAAAACATCCCGATCTACCTGAAAGCTAACACAACTGAAGTGAATAAAATATGCTAAATCATAACTGAAGTCCTCTGAATGCGAGAAGGACTCAACCAAAATCGGATCAAGACCTTGCTTGGCTTTCACATCCGACACAAAAGATGATTCAGAACCATTATGAACCATAACAACACCTTCATTAGAATCAACCAACCTAACACCCAATCGGGTCAATCTATGAACATAACGAACCAACTCCTTCTTATTATCCTTAACATGAGCAACACTACCCATTTATAGCCGACTAAGACCATCCGCCACCACATTCGTCTTGCCGGGGTGGTAGATGACACTCATGTCGTAAAATCTTTTAGCAACTCAAGTCACCTCCTTTGGCGAATATTTAGACCCTTTTTCTTGAACAAATATTGTTAACTCTTGTAGTCGGTAAAAACATCAGCAAAGAAACCATATAGGTAATGCCTCTATATCTTTAAGGCAAACACGACCGATATTAGTTCCAAATCATGGGTAAGATAGTTCTTTTCATGAATTTTAAGTTGCCTTGAAGCATAAGTAATGACCTTATCATTTTGCATAAGAACACACCCTAATCCTATCCTTGAAGAATCATAATAAATAACAAACTCATTGGATCCTTCTGGTAATTAAAGTCAACACGGGAGCGGAGGTAAGTCTATCTTTCAATTATTGGAAACTCTTGTCATACGCTTCCGACCATAAGAAGTTAACTTTCTTTTGGGTCAATGCCGTCAATAAAGAGGCAATTAAAGAATGTCCTTCCATAAACCTTCTATAATAACCAACCAGATCCAAAAAGCTTCTAATATCCGAAGGGGATAGAGGTCTACACCAACTCTTAACCACATCTGTATTCTTAGGATCCATCACAATACCCTTATCAAAAATAATATCACTAATAAAACCCATGAATCTCAACAAAAACTCACACTTACTAAACTTTGCAAAGAGGTTTTGGTCCTTGAGGACCTGCAACACAATCCTCAAATGATCGACATGATCATCCTTACTCCTTGAGCAAATCAAGATGTCATCAATAAACACAATCACAAATATGTCCAGATATTGCCTAAATACTCTATTCATCAAGTCCATAAATGTGGTCAGCGCATTAGTCAAACCAAATGACATTATCAATATCTCATAATGACCATACCGTGTTCGAAAAACCATCTTTGGAATGCCATCTTCCTTCACCGTCAATTGGTGGTAACCCAATCGAAGGTCAATCTTAGAGAAGTAACTCGCTCCTTGGATAATCAAACAAATCATCTATCCTTGGAAGAGGATACTTATTCTTAATGGTGACCTTGTTCAATTGTCGGTAGTCAATACACATGTAAAGTGAACCATCATTTTTATGAACAAACAAAACTGGAGCACCCCATGGAGAGATACTCGATCGGATGAAATCCTTATCCAACAAATCTTTCCATTGCTCCTTTAATTCCTTAAGTTCTGCCGAAGCCATACGGTATGGAGGAATAGAGATAGGTTGCATATCTAGAAGAAGGTCAATACCAAAGTATATTTCCCTTTTGGGAGGAACATCGGGTAAATCATCGAGAAACACTTTCAGAAACTCATTCACAATGGGGACCGACTCTTGATATACTGTGAGTTTATGATATTTTTAATACATTTCACTTAAGAATTGTGTGTGTCTAGGGCCATTTTGTATTGGTATCAATGTATTTTTATCATGTTTGCAGGAAATAAGTTCGGACGTGGAAGTATGCGACACAACTAAAGAATTTTGCAGAAAAAGGCATCTACAAAAGTGATTGACGGACCGTAGGTCCATTCACGTTCCATAGGTTGTGATCGTATATGGGCAGGAAATGCATAAAGAAGAAATCAGGGAATTCTTGACTATGTGTGGAACCATGAACTCAAACGAGGAACTGTAGGTCCACCCACGAGCTGTCTTACAAGTCCGTCAAATGCTTCAGAGAGAGGGTTCCAGTACCTGATTTTGAAAATTCTAAGTATGGAGCTATGGAGGAGGACCCACGGACCGTGGATTGATCCACGGTCCGTACTGTTGGTCCGTCGATTGAAGCTGAGAAATGGAGATTTTAAAGTTGAAAAATGCCTAAGTCCTAAGTCACGGAAGAGACCTACGGACCGTAGGTCAGTCCACAGTCTGTAGGTCAATGTCATAGATCGAAACCGCATCTGAAACTTTATTTCCTTTCGTTTCCTTTTTAGTTGGGACTTGTTTTTTTATATATAGGGCATGTAAACCTCGTTTTTGAGAGTTAGACTTTATTATTTTAGTTCTAGTTTTTGGCTTTGGATATTAACGTGCAACTTTAGCAATTCTTGATTTCCTAAGTTGGTTTGAAGATTTTTACTTTGAAATTCAAGTTGAGATTTTGGATTTCTTCTACTTATTACGTAAGTTCATGATTTCTTCATCTAAACATATGAATTGTGTTCTTGCTACTATGGGTAGCTAAATCCACAACTAGAGTTGTGGGAACCATAAGCGATTAACAATGGATGAATAGTAACTAAGTAATTCTTGAATAGTGTTATTGCATACATTGATAATTATTTCGTCTTGAAGTCTTTTTAATGAGTGCACGTGTTAGAACTTGCCTTGTTGCTACTTGTCGGACCAAAGAGGTAGTTAATAAGAAAAGAATTATCAACATAAATTTAGTGTTATACTATCTAATAGTCTAATGTCGGTTGGTGCGAGGGTGAAAACTAAGCCATACATCGATGTGATGTCTAATATGAGGTAAATGTAAGGGTTAGTAAATTATACACGCGTAGCCGGACCAAGGTGCGGGATGAAATTCTCTAGTTGCCAGACCAAGGTGCGGGATGAAATTCTCTAGTTGCCGGACCAAGGAATTAGAGATACCTAACTTATCACTTTGCATGTAATACACTAGGAAATGATTTCTATTATTAGGATTACCACGTTATGAGCTTATGGGGAACACGCACACCCTAGTTTCTCTCTCATCTTGATAACAACAAAAGTTTAAATCTTGCTTACTAATTGATCACATAACTTTCAGAATTTGTTTCGCAAATTCCCCCTTTCAATTATTTATTTTAGAAATACATTGACTAAACGACTATCATCGTGGGTTAAAATTAAGTCTAAATCACATTCCTCGTGGGATCGACCCTAACCTACAAGTTGGGTTCTTTACTTGATAACAATCGCTTATGCTTCTTTATGGAGGTGTACTTTGAGCGTATGAAATTTTGGCGCCGCTGCTGGGGAATAAGGCTTTTAGATTAAGTTTAACTACAATATTGAAATTTAGTCAAATATTTCCTAATTTTACTTTTTCTTTTGTTTTTGTTTCTCTCAGGTTCCTACTCTAGTGTATGCCAAGTACACGGATCCAAGGTGAACCACTTACTTCTTACAATCCAGAATTAAACAGAACTTTGCGAAGAATGAATAACCAAGGAGTCCCAATCAATCCTATCAGAGGATATTTAGGTGATGGAGTTGGTTTGTAGCCTCCGAGAGTTGGTGATGAGAATAATCAGGTTCATGCTGAGAATCTATTGGGAGATGCATTGAGGGTACATGATCCACCAGGACCAAGACTGCGTGATAACTATAGGGTCAACTTTAATGCCGCTGAATCTGAAGGACCTCTCATGGCATATATTTGTGGTGACTAGCAATTTGATGCAGATGCTTACAACGAGAGGCTTATTTTCTGGTTTGGCATCGGAGGATCCACATGCCACATAGCCAAGCTGAGGAGTGTTTGCAAAAGTTGTGTGGGTCGACCGAACTTGGACATGGATGTCATTAGATTGAGAGTATTCCCTCTATTATTGACCAACGATGATGCTATGTGGTTTACTGAGCTTCCTTATAACTCAATCTACACATGGGACCAATTAACTGATGTGTTCTTTGTAAAATACTTTCCAGTGTCAAAGAAGTTGAACCACAAAGATAAACTCAACAACTTCGTAGCACTACCTAGAGAGTCTGTGAGTAGTTCTTGGGACAAGTTCACTGCTTTTATAAGAGGTGTCATGAATCACCGCATTGATGATGAATCGCTGAAGGAATACTTCTACCGAGTTCAGGATGACAATAGTAAGACAGTGCTTGATACTATCGCTGGAGGTTCATATGGTGAGTGCACTTTTGAGCAGATCACTGAGAAACTGGAGAAAATTCCCCGAAATAATAAAGCGTGGAGCACTAGAAAGTCAGATACTGGGAGAAACACATTTGTAGTCCAAGCTACAACTAACCAATCTACCGAAGATATTCGTGAGGAGATGGCTCAGATGAGGACCGAACTGGAGTTGGTGTTGAACCATGTGAGTGGAGGTACTGAAAAGGTAAATGTTGTCAATTATTTGACTAGAAATCCACCACCAGTTGAGGAATGTTACTATAAAGAGGACACTTATGCGGTGAATGATCAGACAGAGGGTTTCTGAGCTAACGCCCAAGATTCCAATACGGATATTGGCGCCAAGTTCAAGAAAACCAAGGTCAGAACTATGGAAACTACAACCGAGAGGTCCATATGTCTGGGATGGTAACTACAATCGTGACAACAACTACAACCGGAACAACTATGAAAATATAAACGATAGGGTTGGGCCTTATGTTCCTCCACAAAATTGGGAATCTGTCAATAGGGAAGCTGAGGGTAGTATGTCACGGATTGAGGATATGATGTACAAAATGATGAAGAGGTTTGATTCGACTGATGCGAATGTGAAGGAGACGCGCACTAAGTTATCCGGATTGGCCAGAAAGTTGATGCCCATGCAGTATCCATAAAGCAGCTTGAGCAACAATTTAGTTAGGTGTCTGCTACTATGAACACACACCAACCGGGCACGCTTCCCAGCAACACTATCCAGAATCTGAAGAATGATGGGCATTGTATGACAATCACGACTAGCGGAAGAAAGCAGACTATTGACCCCCCATGCCATCCAATGTAGAAAGAGTGGTAGAAAAAGGTGATGATGAGATTGAGGTGACTGGAGAGTCCAAGAATGCTATAAAAAAGGAAACAGAGATAACCCAAAAGGTCGTCCCAATGCCTAGACCTCCATATCCTTTACCACAGAGGTTAGTGCAGAAGCCTGAAGAACGAAAGTACCGTAAGTTTATAACTATGTTGAAACAACTTTCCATCAATGCCCCTTTGATAGAAGCTTTGGAGAAAATTCCTGGGTATGCAAAGTTCATGAAGGACTTGGTGACCAAAAAGAGGGCTGTCAATTTTGAGAATGATGAGAGGTTGCATCATTGTAGTGCCATTTCTACAAGGTCACTGGTACAAAAGAAAGAGGATCCTGGAGCTTTCACTATTCCATGCACCATCGGTAAGATGCACTTTGCGAAAGCTTTGTGTGATTTGGGTACCAGCATTAACTTGATGCCATTGTCGATTTATAAGAAGTTGGGTTTAGGATTTCCAAAACCAACTGCGATGCACTTACTTATGGCTGATAGAACTGTGAAAAAGCCCATTGGAGTGCTTCAAGATGTCCTTGTGAAAGTGAGGTCATTCATTTTTTCGGTAGACTTTGTTAAACTTGATTGCGAGGTTGACTTTGAGGTCCCCATCATCTTAGGGAGACCATTCCTTGCTACTGGGCATGCCTTAGTCGATATGGAGAGAGGACAGATGAAGTTCCGACTGAATAAAGAAGAGGTGACCTTTAATGTCTGTAAGTCTATGAAGAAAGAAAGTGATCTTAAATTGATATCTGTGGTTAGTCACACTTTCAGAAAAGGTGCTGAAGTGTTTAGTAAGGAGAAATTAGGTGCAACTTTGCACACGAAGAAGACGTGCAATGCTCAAAAGTCAGGAAAGCGTAAACTAGCTCCTGGTGATCTGGTGTTGTTGTATAAATCAAAGTTATGCTGTTTTTTGGGCAAATTCAAGTCCCAGTGGACTGGACCATTCAGACTGACCCAAGTGTCCCCACATGGAGTGGTTGAGCTCGAGAAAAGGAGTGGGACAAGGTTCAAAGCCGACCACCGAAGGATAAAAAGCTACATGGGAAATTCTGAGAGTGTAACGCAGTGATAGAGGCATGGCATCTTGATGAAGTCTGAGTAATCAAGGGACCTGCGTTGTGCCGCGACGTTAAATCAAGCGCTGCTTAGGAGGCAACCCAAGATGTACAATCTAGCCAACGATAGGTTTTGCTTTTCTATTTAGGAGTTTTCTTTGCTTATTTGAATTTTTGTAACCCTTTAGATAGGTGTTTTTTTTTGTATTAGAGTTGGCTAGATATATCATAGGGTCCGTGTCTAGAAAGTGTCCAGAAAATATAAAAAGAAAGGCCTAACGGTTGCTACATGTGCAGGGATAAAAAGCCAAATCTGTAGAAAAAGGACTGGGAAGAGGTCTACGGACCCCATCGACGGTCCGTGGGTCAATACACGGACCGTGAAGGGTGTCTGTAGATCCCAGGTATGTATTCTAATTTTTCCAAGTGTTGGTGCCTCTAGATGCGTGATCACTACTGATGGTGCGGTGAGAGATAGATGCGGGCACTACTGATGGTGACCCGAGTGTTGATCCAGCGGGCTCGGGGAAACCAGACCCACCCGCTTGTTGATAGGTCTTCGGCGCTATGCGCCACAGGTTTACTTCACCTGATACTTTATTCTTTTCTTTTTGTGCATTGGGGACAATTGCACTCTATTTTGTAGAGGGTGGGTTAAATGAATTGTGAGTGATAGGGTGAAGTCTGAGTAACCCAACTCATAATCCTCTCTTGGGGTTTTCTTGCCTGTGTTCTTTTCCACCAAGAGATTGTTTTGAATTTATGTTGAACCGGCATGTGTTAGGATTGTATGTGTAGAAGCATGAGTAAGAATGAAGCATGATGACATAATCAAGAGTGAAAAAGGATACCCGTCCAAAATTTGTGATATGTGCTAAAATTTGTAGGCTAGAATGAGTTGAATGTGTTGGCTCTGACTATGACATGATAAAGAACCAATTTGATCTCATGACTTAAGCTAAAACTTGAACTGGGTAATCTGATAATGAAACAATGTGCCAAGAGTGTGTGAGAATAGTTGACTGTTAAGACAGTTTTGTGCCAATCTAGAATTTTCCCCGTTGGTCTTGCTAGGATAATCTAGGCTAGAAGTTAGGAAGTGATCATAGGTCATTTTTCAAATTAGTCAACTAAGCCTAAAATGATCTAACCAAATGGTAGCATTATTCCCTTTTGATCCAAATATTTGAGCCTAAAATTGACCAATTCTTTTGATTCACCTAACTCACCTTTCCTTAAAAATATTGTCTTGGCCCCGGTCCCTCCTTGGACATGTGCACCTTGACTTAGGCCAAAAGCCTAAGTTGAGGGTGGCTAAGCCCAAAAGTTACCTTGACCTTGGCACTGGTCCGACATCGGACATTGTGCACCTCAACTAATGCAAAATGCATAAGTTGAGGGTAGCTATGAAAAAAGAAACCAAATGAAAAAAGGGGTATGGAAAGAGTTTAGTGTTGAAAAGAGAAGAAGTATGAAAGAGGATGTGACTTTGTGCAAAAGAAAAAAAAGTAAAAGAAAAAGAAGAAAGTGAAAAATAAGAGTCAAATAGTCAAAAGTCACATCCATGTTGCAAAGAAATAAGGGAAAGAGCTTAAAATGGAAGGATACCAAAAATAGGTCAAGGAAGAGGTAAAAAGCCAATGTAATGTCAAGGAGGGCAAAAGTCACTAAAAAGTACCCAAATGTACCACACCTGACCCTGAGCCTACGTTACAATCTAAGAAAGTCCTATAGTGATCCTAGCAACTAGTTTGGAGAGTCTAAGTACTGAAAATAAGGGTAAACCTATGGTATTGAGCACTAATTGTACTTGAAATTACTTCTGAGCGTGAGTGTTGAATGAATCCTTGTACTAAAAATTATATTCATTTTGTGAAAAAGAGATTTCGTTTGAAGTAAGGGCACTAGTTACATTGTCGAAAAGTTGGTACCTTGGTGATTAAGTGTGGAACCACGAACTCAAACGACGGACCGTAGAGGGGGTTCCAGTACCTGATTTTGAAGATTCTAAGTATGGAGCTACGGAGGAGGACCCACGGATCGTGGATCGATCCACGGTCCGTACTGTTGGTCCGTCGATTGAAGATGAGAAGTGAGATTTCGAAGTTGAAAAATGCCTAAGTCATGAGTCACGGAAGAGACCTACGGACCGTAGGTCAGTCCACGGTCCGTAGGTTAGTGTCGTATATCGAACCGCATCTGAAACTTTATTTCCTTATTTAATTTCCTTTTTAGTTGGGACTTATTTTTTTATATATAGGGCATGTAAACCTCATTTTTGAGAGTTAGACTTTATTATTTTAGTTCTAGTTTTTGGCTTTGGAGATTAACTTGCAACTTTAGCAATTCTTGATTTCCTAAGTTAGTTTAGAAGATTTTTACTTTGAAATTCAAGTTGAGATTCTGGGTTTCTTCTACTTATTACGTAAGTTCATGATTTCTTCATCTCAACATATGAATTGTGTTCTTACTACTATGGGTAACTAAATCCACAACTACGGTTGTGGATACCATAAGCGATTAACAACGTATAAATAGTAACTAAGTAGTTCTTGAATAGTGTTATTGCATGCATTGATAATTCTTTAGTTTGAAAGTCTTTTTAATGAGTGCACACGTTAGAACTTGCCTTGTTGCTACTTGCCGAACCAAGGAGGTACTTAATAAGAAAAGAATTATCAACATAGATTTAGTGTTATACTATCTAATAGTTTAATGTAGGTTGGTGCGAGGGTGAAAACTAAGCCATACATCAATGTGATGCCTAATATGATGTAAATGTAAGGGTTAGTAAATTATACACACGTAGCCGGAACAAGGTGCGGGGTGAAATTTTCTAGTTGCCGGACCAAGGAATTAGAGATACCTAACTTATCACTTTTCATGTAATACACTAGGAAAGGATTGATATTATTAGGATTACCGCGTTATGAGCTTATGGGGAACACGTACACCCTAGTTTCTATTTCATCTTGACAATAACAAAAGTTTAAATCTTGCTTACTAATTGATCACATAACTTTCAGAATTTGTTTCGCAAATCCCCCTTTCAATTATTTGTTGGGCAAATTACAAAAATCACATACTTTAAGGCAAAATTACAATTTATCCCTTAAAAGTTTATAATTACAGAAATCCCTCAAAACGGTTACAATAATGTAAGCGCTGATACATTAATCTGATGTGCGAGATGCATTAATTGTTAAGTAAGATACAATACATTTTATACATGAAATACTAATCTGATGTACATTTTATACATGATACACTAATCTGATGCGCGAGATACAATAATATAAGTGCGCGAGATGCAATAATATAAGCGCTGATACATTAATCTGATGCGTGAGATACACTAATCTGATGCACGAAAATGAGGGATTTTAGAAATTTATAAAACTTATAGGGGATAATGGTAATAAGTAAACTAAAAGGTGGATTTCTGTAATTTTTCCCTATTTGTTTACGTTGACTAAATGACTATAATCGTGGGTTAAAGTTAAGTCTAAATAATATTCCTCGTGGGATCGACCCTAACCTACAAGTTTGGTTCTTTACTTGATAAGGATCGCTTACGCTTCTTTAGGGAGGTGTAATTTGAGTGTATCAACATTAAAGTAACATTTTGAGAATCTCTATCCCTAACACAAATGAGGTGATACATGCAACCCTTAGAAATCATTTTTTTGGCTTTAAGACAAGAAACAAACTAACCCTTCAGCATAGAATTTCCTCATTTCCACTCTAGGACGGGTTTATTTGGAAACTGAAACTTGACCACTTGGGTTCTACAATCAACAAAAGCATAAAATGAATGGAGACAATCCATAATAAGAATAACATCAAAATCTAATATATCAAGCTCTACAAGATCAACATGAGTGACTTTATGGGATAAGGAGACGGGTAAACTTCTATCGACTCTTTTAGCCACAATAGATTCACCAATAGGACTAGAGAAAGAAAAAGGGTCTAACAACACGTTCGGAGAAACATCAAACCTTATAGCTGCAAAAGGCGTCACAATAGACAAGGTAGCACCGGGATCTAGCAAAACATAAACATCAGATGAAAAACTTTCAATATATTGGTAACAACATCGGGAGAACCCTTTTGCTCATGAAGAGTTTGAAGTGCATAAAATTAGTTTTGCTTAGGAGCACTTGAACCCGAACCACTAGGTGGAGCTTGACTACTATCCTTTCCCTTGTCAAGTCTAGGTTGACAGTCTCTCAAGCACTGACCACTCTTGCCACAACCAAAACAGCTAAATGTGCCTATCGAGCATTTTCCACGATGACTCTTGCCACACTTTTGGCATGCGGGAACCGAAGATCCATTTCCACCACCATTTCCTCCTTTAGGATTAGGGTTAGAAACCCTTTCTTTGTTGAACTTAGGATCCAGAGTATTGGAGGAACCTTGATCGGACAACCTTTGTCGGAACTTAGAATGACTATGTCCATTGCACATTGAATGTGAAAAGTCACCATCACCGGTCTTTGCCCTCTTTGCCTCCCTGGGTATTTTCTTAAGTTTCTCCTCTTCAATTTATTGAGCATGAATCATTAGACGAGATATGTCAATTTCTTTAATGAGCATAGCGGTACGACATTCCTTAACCACCATTTCAAACACTCCCGAAACAAACTTGCTCATCTTTGCCAAGCATATTTAGATAATTGTGTGAACTTAAAGACATGCTCATTCACACTCATATTTCCTTGATGAAGCTTAATGAATTAAAGTACCTTTGCCTCCCTTATCTCAAGGATAAAGAACCTATCAAGAAAATCAACCTTAAGCTTCCCCCTATCAAGAGGACCCACATCAACCACTCTCTCTTCCTTCCATTGGTTGAACCAAACTTTAGAAACACCCTTAAGTTGATAAGCGGTCAATTCCACCTTTTACACGGGCGTCAATCCCATAACAAAACCTTATACACTTCATCAATGAACAATTGAGGATCTTCCTCAGCATTGGAACTATGAAACTCCTGGGGATTCATCCTAGTGAATTCTCTCACTCTAGTTGCCATCGTACCTATATTTGGGTTCATGGGGACCATAGAATCCCTATTGGCTTGAGCCATCATGGCTTGAGCCATCATGGCTTGAGCCAATACTTGAAAAGCAGCTCGAAACTCTGCATTACTCAGTTGTTCGGCCAAAGGGTCAGCCAAAACTTGTGGAGCTTCTTGAGGAGCTTCTTGTTCCACATTCCCACCCGCATTCCTTCTAACGTATGCTCTTCAAGGAGCCATATCCTTAAAAACATAGGATAAATATTAGGAGAGAGACATATAGAGTTATACTTTGTCGCACAACTTTAGAATGGCGAAAGACGTCAAGTTTCCTAAACATCTCATAGCCTCTTATTCATAAATGTGGTGCGCTTCACACTCATGAACAAGACTCTACTCGACGTGGCTTATGAGACATCCTAGGACCTTTCTAAATCTTGTGATCTAATACCAAGTTTGTTAGGAACCAAAGTATACCCTCGGTATACCCTCGGCGTAACATAGCGTATGGAACCCCAAAAGGTCCTACACAAGACACTTAGCATATATCATACAAGATAGTAGAAATAAAGAAATTAAAAGATAGCATTTCATATTTCTTAAGAAATTGAAAAAGCAAAAGTCTAACGTAAGTCTCAATAAGTCATCTAATACATCATAAGGAAAGTGATTGGGATGTAACCCGTACATCACATACAAAGTGTGAAAACTAAAATAACATAAAGCTATAAAAGTATCTCGGTCCTCAGAACATGAGGACTCACCAATCATCAAAGCCAAGGGATCCATCTAGCCACGGGTACGAGAGGTAGGAGCGCCGAACCCTACATTAGTGAAATAGTGTTGGCACAAGTATGCATTAGTACATGGAATGTACTAAGTATAAGGAAATATGCATAAAATAGGCATGATAGCATGAATGGCTTAAAACATGTAGGCATGATCATTATTTGAACATTAAAAGACTAAAGAAGCAATAACATGTAAATCATGGAATAGTTTTAACCGACAATGAGACCATCAGAGCTATGCCATGGAATTCGATATATCCCTCGTACTTAAAGAGGGAGAATCTACTTGCCAAAGTAGAATCTATACATAACATCTTTTGCTAAAGTGGATCCACTAGCTAGGTCATTTAAGACAACCCTATAGGAGCACGTAGTTAGGGACTAGAGGTTGCTACTAGAGACTACCCTACTTAAGCCTCCACCTCAAAATCCTCTCGGTGGTAAGTCTACATCCCAACTGAATAAATAAAAGTCAAACATAAATATAACATAGAAAATACAATAATCAATACCAATCCACATCTTAAAGACCAAAATATAGAATAACTCCTTAAACATAATTCAGCATGGATGAGAAACCCTTTCACCAATGTGAACCCAAATGTGAGAATTACCTTTCACAAGTCATGATTATATTCGTATATGAGAAAACCTTTCACAACAACATTGGTACTTTTATCTAAAATCACCCTATCATCATAAATATCATATTTACAAAACATGTGTAATTCTTCAAAATTCATAGTTCACTGGTTCATAAGTTCATCGTAGGTTCATAGTTGAAAATCATAAATTAGGCATGGGTCAACATAATTTCAACTAAATTTCATGTACTATCATTGAATCATGCATTAGAAGATTTAATTAACAATAATCAATTACAATTGAATGAAACCCATAAAGATTAAACCTTAACTTACACAATTGAAATTGAGATTGAGAAATTGAAAACTTTGGGAACCCCATGGAGGAATGGACTCCATGGGTGAATACCCATATACCTTGCTACTTAAAACCCAAAAATAATGGAAGATTGATGAACTTGAATTAGCCCTAGTTTTTTCTTCTTTCTTAGTCTTTGAGAGAATTTTGAGAGGATGAATTTAGTTAGGTTTTTGGGATTTAGGAGAATGAAGATTGAGGGGTAATTTAGGACTTAAAAGACTTATATATGTCTTAGGATGAAGGCCAAAATGACTTAGTTTTGATTTAAGACAATCAGGGAAAAGACTCAAAATCCCCTTAAAATAACTACTAGACTCAACCTACGGTTCCAACCTACGGTTCCAACCTACGAACTGTACTGGTCATCTGTAGACCAAGTATTCAGACCATGAAATCACTTAACTTTTGATGGGGCCCTTCTATGGTCCATAGTACTTCCTATGGTCCATAGACCTTAATCGTATGACTAAACGTTTGGCCTTAAAATTTCACTAAGTCATGGACCTACCTATAAGACCTATCTACGACTCGTAGATCACTAGATGGACCGTACTAGAAAACCTTAAAAGAGGTGATGGGACTTGGTTTCAAAGATTTATATTACCCTTTCTATGAGATTGGTCTACGACCCGTATAAATAGCTACGAACCGTACACTGATCTCGTAGACCTAAACATGCTACTGCAATTTAATGCAGTCTTTCCCTTTTTAAGAAAATCCCCTTTTTAACAAATTTTCAACAAAATTTCTTGGGATTTTTGAATATTTTATGCAAAAGTATCCCCATGTATTATTCCTTCGGATATAACATCCCGAGGCACCATACCTGCGGACTAATATTTTCGCAGGTAAAAATTACCCACGAGGTTATTTCCTACTAATTTCCATTGGCAAGAAAAATCGCAGGAAATTGCATTTGTTGCGGATTTTTTATTATAACCCGCAGGAAAATTTCCATGTAAATGGGGATTTTCTAGAATCAATTGGTATGATTTTTTAGGTTAGGCCTTGAGGCATAATTTTTTTGAGAGATTTCTTAGATAAAGTGAAGTTGATCCAATGAGAGATTCTTACAGCTTAGAGTAGATGAAAAATGTCACGCTCCAATCCTTCTCCCTAGACGTGACACAATGCTTAGAGCCATAAATGACTCCAAACTAACCTCATGGAATGACATGACACTAAGATTAACATAATGAGACGAGAAAATACTGAATGCGGAAGTAAACTAAAATAGTCTAACACATCAACATACAACAATAATCTGGGTACATGTAAGTGAAATCTGAACTGACTGTCTAAAATGCCTCTACTAATATGAGTTGCTAAGATAATTTTTTTCTTATAAATTTATTCTAATATATTTTTTCTCTAATATGCCAAAATATTTTTAATTATTGTACTTTCAAGCGTGCCACATAAAATATTAAAACTAAAAATTTACTGAATATAAAAAACATTTCTTTTCTATGAACTAAAAAATTTGCTTAAATTAAAAGAGAGTTGAAATATATATAAATTTTGGGGCCTTTAAAATTTTTGATGCCCTAAAGAGTTGGTCTTACTTGCTTTACCATCTAATCAACACTGATGTCATACAGTGGCTCTGGTCACAAGAGGGTTAAATCGGATCCCCTCCATTTCAATTATTTGTTAGATTTGGATAGTGAAAAGATATTTTATTTGATCA
>JAJOOS010000335.1:0-63075 GCA_029582725.1 Solanum chiquidenum
ATCCCGTACTTAGAATGAAGATTTTAGGGTTAGAACGTCAAGGTACGACTTCTCAAGGACCAACAAAGGTCCTTGAGGAGGACCCTAACAAGCTGCCCAAGAAAAATAGACCAAAATAGTCCAGTTATGTGGGGACCTAAGCCCCATTGGCCCATCCTCGCCTTGTGGGTGAGGGGTCGTGGGTCAAGGTCTCAAGAACGTATCCCTGTAACTCCACCCGCGGCCCATGGGTGTGGTCTCGTGGGTGAGGCAGTGACCAAACTTAAGTCAGTTAAGAAGTGGGTAATGCAACTTTCCAGAATTAATAAGTTATTAAGTGATGTCGTTTTACCCTAGTTTAGACCAACTATATAAAGACTTTAGATCCTTAATTAACTCACCCAAAAATAATTTCTAAATCCCCAAAGAAACCCATTTCCTTCTAAGAAATTATCTCTCTAAAAAGTGAAGAAGAAGAAGAAGAAGTAGTAGAAGAAGGGTCAATCTAGGTCAAATTTCTCCAATCTTCCAAGCTTTGTGAGGTATTTGTTTCCAAGGTATGTTAGCTTATTTATCCATAGATACTTCCATCGATGGTGCCCCCTAGAATTCCCCCAATTGTTAAGTTGAATCCCCAATTCAAGTTAGGGTTCCTTCCAATATTGTGGGTTAAGTTGAGTATGAATCCAATTGAGTGTATATTGAATGTTTATGATTTAATTAGTAGGGAATCATGATATTATGATAAATTTACATGTTTTCCATGCATAACCCTAGTCTAATTGATGAAATTGAAGTAATGTGGGTTTGTGCCTTAAAGAGGGAAATTCAAGATTTATGTATGATCTTCTAGAATTGATGATATGTATAGTAATTGTTCAATAATAGAATCATGTAAACATGAATTGAATTAGATTAAAGTATATATGATGGATCATGACTAGTAATGATTGAGATTTAGTCTTTATGGTTAATTATGACTAGAATTGCTTAAGAATAAAGCTTGTGACTAGAATATCTTGTGATCTAGCTATGCATGATGATTGTAAGATGTAAAAGCTTTGAGTGTAGGTCTTGTAGTCATGAATGTTGACTTCTAGGGTTTTGAAAGCAAAGCTAATAAGATGAATTATGTATGTTAAGGCCTTGACAGTAAAGTCTATATTATAATAGAAGATTAATGGTTAGAATTATGGTGGAAGGCCTTTGCCTACCTAATCTACCTTCTGAATGATAGTCTGTATGAAGTGATAAAATCACTTGAGTTATGATGAAATCCATGTCTAATGTAGTAATTGTAGATGTGTTGATTTGATATGAGCCTTGATCCTTGAAAGGGCAAGATATGATATTATACATGTTTTATGAAAGATATGTACATGCCTTATGAACAGTTTGAGAGTGAAGTGTCTATGATCATGATATGTTGTTGTGTTGTTGAAAGGACATTCTCATATACACACTTATGAATGAATATGATATGATATGAAAGGTGCTCTCACATAGAATAATTATAGGTTGAAAGGTTTTCTCACCTAAAATGAATCTAAGTCCAAGGACTATGAAATGTGTTGAGGTTGTGGTGATTACCCTAAAGGCATTTATATGAGAAGAATGTAAGGTGAATTCTGTTATTCCTAATGAGATAAACATGAGGTGATTACCCATGTCATGATATGAGGAGTGTGACGTGATTACCCTTTATATATATGTATGACTCCTAAGGCAAGGCAAGAGGGGATTACCCATTAGCCTGTAAAGTGATATGGAGGCGAATACCTATATCATATTATGTTAGACATGGAGGCGATTACGTATGATATTTAGCAAGTGATGTGGAGGCGATACCTACATTACACCCTAAAATAGATATGGAGGTGAATACCTATATCTTATTAAAAAAAACATGAAGGTGAATACCTATGATTACTTAAAATGAACATGGAGGTGAATACCTATGATTCCATAATATATATTATGCCATGAATTATGAATTGTGTTGATTGTATCTTGATAGGCCTTCCATGATATGTATGACTTGAGGTGGTTCCCCTTGTCGTTTATGATGAGCTAAATATGAGATCAAAGAGACGATTAATATGCAAGATGACTTAAAGTGATACTTAGTATGGGTGAGATTATGGGGTCTTATCCATGCATTGAAAGTGTTTCTCTTATATGATGTATGCTTAGCTTGGATTGTTGCTCTAGTTGCCATCCTTGATATGTTGACTAAAGATGAAGATTCCCTTGTCAATGAGAATTTAGCTAAGAATGAGACCAAAAGATGGTCAGAATGATTATGATGGCCAAAGGGGATACATAGCATGAATGGGATTATGGGGTATTATACATGCATTGCACAAGTATACTTGGAGGTTAATTATGAAGTTCTTCTTTTATGATATGAAAGTCTAAGTATTGACAATGTATATGGACCGTGCTTTATGATGATTAATGCTTACATTATGTCTATGTTGGATATTATGCTTATGATTATGTTATTATTTCTTATTCTTATGACTTATGTTGGCTAACGCTTATGTTATTCTCTATAGATGTTATACTAGCTAACGTATTTAGTACATTTCGTACTAACGCATACACTTGCCTACATTCTTATCACATGTAGGGTTCGGCGATATTTAGTTCCATTCTCGTGGCTAGGTCTAGGAGAGCAAGGACTTGAAGACTTGGTGAGTCCTCATAGCATCGAGGATTGATCACATTTCCTTTATGTTCTTTCCTTTATGTTTTTAGACTACTGTATGGCCTGCGTCCCAAAGAGTCATTGAAGTTGTATTAGTTGGTTTGACACAAAGTATTATAGATTTTCTCTTGCTTCTATAAAGACTTCGATTGTATGGATTTTTTTTGAAATTCCGCATTATTATTTTTTACTTATGTTATGATATGCTAAGTGGCTTGTGTTAGGCCTTTCGGGGTCTAGTATGCCATATTACATCTATGGTGTACCTCTGCGTCGTGACACTTGTTTTGGTACTTATGCTACCCTCTTCTTCTTTTCGTCATGAATGTCCTAGTACCTTTCACAAGCGGTGATCGTTTATGCCTTCTTTTGTAATTGTGGTTTGGAGACGAGGGTGAGCACTTGTTATTTTGGGTTTATCCTGTCTACTTCTTTTGTTTTAGCTAGTCTTGTTGATTTTTGTGACACTTTTTTTTGTGGTCCACTTTTGGAACTTGTACTCTTAATTAAACAACTTTGTACTAGCGACTTCCAGGTTCTAGGAGGGATTTCTGATTATATTTATTTTAGTTTTCTTCCGCCTTGTTGTCCTTTGTTTAGACTATTGTTTTTGCTAGCTTCTAGTCTTATGCTCATTTATTTATGTTATGGGTTATGGGTTGGCTTACCTAGTTTTGGGGTATATTGGGTGCCATCATGACTCGAGATATAAGGTTTGAATCCATAAGTCATTACATGAAAACATTACTAAAGGGATTTGGAAAACATTGGTAAAAACAATTTCAGGTTCTTGAGGACATATTGCAGGCTTGAGTATAAGAGTTTGGAGGTCAACGGGACTAGTTCTTGCCTTTGGAAGAGTTGGCGTACAACAATAGCTACCATTCCAGCATTTAGACGGCCCTGTATGAGGACTTACATAGTAGACATTGTATCTCATCAGTTGGTTGGTTTGAGACAACAAAGCCTAGACCACGTGGAGCAGACTTGATTCATGAGGCTTTAGAGCAGATCAGGGTGATTCAGGATTGGCTTTGGACAGCTCACAGTAGGCACCAGAGTTATGGGGATCGTAGGCGGTGACCTCTGATTAACGTTTCAAGGACACTTCATCCAATTCTAAGTGACAACGATCGCTAGTCAGTATAATAACCCAATTAAATGAGTTGGGGTCGAATCTCACAGGGAGTGGTATGTGTTTAAGATTCAATAGAAAAGTGCGAATATGCTCAAATCAACCATAGTAATAGACATATACAAATAAAAACATAATTCAAATGAAAGGGTGACACGAATGTCAAATAACAGGGGGTTTTGGTTTTAATTATCAACTACAACAGCAGCAAATAACACAAAGATAACAATAATGAGACGGGTTCTTGGGATGTGATTCGATTATAGGCTAATGCAGACGAATGGGTAATCGCAACTTTTAAGAAATAGCTGTAAATTAGTGAATAAGCTAGACAATAGAGGAGGTAAAATTTCGCTCGAACAATTTATCTCGAATAAAGTCAATTTATGTCGAACATCGACAATCATACAAAATAAGAACATCATACGCTTTAGTCCATTCACTCTCTCGAGCTCAGTGTGTGGAAAAAGGTTTAGGATTCACTATCTCGAGCAGAACCCATGACAACCTAATACCCACAGACCATTAATCAATAATCTTAGTTTTAAAACCTCTCTCTCGAGCAAGCCAAAAACACAAAGGTAGAACTGCATTTTAATCTACAATTCTTTAAATAAACCACAATTACGGATTGACATCACTTCTAAACATCATTTAGACTAACAATTAGCAATACCCATAAACTAAATCAGCCCATAATCACACCCCAAGAATTGGGGTTTTAGCTAGACATCATAAAAAGATAAAAATCGTTACCAAATTGTGTTTCCATCAACTAGGTACGATTGATTTTATCTTTACAAAGGTACAAATTGAAGATTCTCAAAGACCCACTTCCAATTTCACAAAAATGGAAAACTTCAATTCTTCAAAGCTAAAGAAAACTTATCTCAATACTCAGAGTTCAAACTCAAAAAGTAATTCTAAAGATTGTTTAGAATAAAATTTTAACTCGGCGATCCGCGCTTTGGCCCATTTCATCTCCTTTCTGTCTTAGCCTTCAGCATCCTCCAGGTCTGTAACTTTGGACGATCTAATTTTGCATTGCGGAATCACTCGGTGACATGCCGACTGCTCTTTTCTCTCACCAACTTGATTTTCTCCTTCAGGGATTGGCACACTGGAACTTTAGACGGTTAAATGGCCACTCGGCGACTCGCCAAATGGACTTAGTGATCACCAGGATCTCTTTTCTTCCTTCTTTCAGCTCGCTTCGTTCCTTTTTGCAAGTTAGTGTCCATGTTTTGTTCCTCCATCCAAATATCTGGAAATCAAGGATTTTACATCCGTTATTAGAACAAAATAAGCATTTAGGGACACTAAATCTATCCAAATAAAGCCCTAAATGAGGCCAAATCTTGGACTCCTCAACCTTGGAGATTCTCAGTAGGTGATAGGGTTTTTCTCCGCGTGTCGCCCATGAAGGGAGTGATAATATTTGGGAAGCAGGGTAAGCTTAGCCCAAGTATATTAGGCCTTTCGAGATCCTACGAACATGTTGGGGAGGTTGCATATGAGTTAGCTTTGCCTACGATATTCTAAGATATTCACCAAGTCTTTTATTTCTCGATGTTGTTATGATATGTTCCAGATGAGTCTCATGTGCTCCAGTAATATGCAGTTGAATTGGATGATCGCTTGACCTTTGTAGAGGAGCCAGTTCTATTCTTATCGGAGATGTGCGACGGTAGGACTAGAGAGCCATTCAGGTGGTTACAGCTCGTTGAGGTATCATATAGTTAAACTTGGACTCATCAACACCCCCAACTTAAACTTTTTCTTGTCCTCAAGTAAAACTCAAGTTCAGCAGTTCAAAAAGGATGTCTCAAACAGTGCTACACAAGACTCAGTCATGAATGCAGACAACAAGACTCAACTTACTTAAGCAAGGATCAATTGTGCACTCAAAGATTCAAGTTGTGACTCAGCATTATCAAAGATTCTCAAGTTCACAATACTTGCTTCAAATGCAAGTTCAAGCTTAACAAAGGTATTCAAATGCCCTCACACAAGGATGATTCCATATTCACACACAATTTGTTCAACAATTTATAGCTTTGGAATCACAAATAATTCTCACACTCACAAATATGAACACATGAATGATTCCACCCATAAGTTTTCCTTTATTTTCCAATCAATACTTGTTTCAGCTCACTCAAGATCAAAAAGATCTTTTCGGGGCTGAGTGTAAAGGTATGGTCAGTTAGACTCAGTGGTTGCTATCCTCATGAAATATGGTGTGAACAACACTTGCTTTTCTTTTCTTCATCATTCTCATTCATACTCACAATTGACCCCATTATTCACTTTCCATGGACTACCAGACACCCCATTTGTTTTGTAACTATCACAAGTTTATTCCACAACTTTTTCATTTTTCTCTTTTTTTTATTTTTTTTATTGTATGGAGGGGTTCCATCTTTCTCAAAATCATGAGTCAATGGGGACTTCTTTGCACTTCTTGATTTACCTTCTCTTTTCACCACACCCCCAACTTAGGCTTTTGGCCTAAGTTGGCTATTCAACAAACCACAAATCATGAGACTTATGGGTGGATGGATAAAGAAAGGTCACAATCTCATCAAGTTTCTTTCAAGGAAAGGGTAAGGCTCAAAGGGTGTTGAATCAAAGTTTGTACACTCACAAGGTAGGACAGAAAAAAGGTATAATGTCCAATTGTTTCACTCTTTAAATTTTTTGCCTAAGATCATTTCAAGAGCTTGCATCACTTAGTCAACCGGACCAACGGGGCAAATGCTAGGTGTCTTCACACAAGGTTCACGATAAGCTCATCACACAAGGCATTAACACCAATGTCAAACAAGACTCCACACATTCGCTAGTGTGCAACGGTCATCACAAGAGGCTCAAATTAATAATCGGCTAGTCACAATGAGATGCAAAGAGTTCAAATATTTCCTATGCAACTTCATTTGGCCTCATCGTAGTCGCACATTCATGTTTATTTGATTGAGAGCACTATTCAAGTCATCGGTATTGATCACAACCAACACTTAAATTTGCACAAGAACAACCACAATTAAATACACAAGAGGTGGTAAAAAATTTCGGAAGGGTACAAAAATCATTTACATTCAAAATAAGGAGCCACAAGCTCAAACATTCACAAAAATAGTGTAAAAAAAGATATAGCACAAAACCCAATATATACAGAAAAGTCATAATTAGAAGAGGTAGGTATGGAAATACCTCACCCAACCATAAATAAAAATCAAATTTTCCTCAAATGCAAGAAAGTACAAAAATAAATGAAAGAAGGCAGAGTGGGAGGTAAAGAGAAGCCCTATCTACGGAGTCGCTCCATCTATCAGGGCATCAGTGCCTGGTGCATCACTCTGAACTTGGTGATTAGTTCCTGGAGTCACATCAACAGTATTATCTCCACTAGGGTCAGACATGGGTGTGTTTGCTAATGAGATCTGTACATCTGCATCTACTATGGCCGCCTCAGTCTCAGTGAGACCCTCATAAGAAACCTCCTCATCAATAACAAGCAGCTCCTCATCGGTCTCATCCTCAAACTCGGTAGCAGCTACCTCCTCAGTTTGAACCTCATCGCTGGTGGTAGCGGGAGGCACATCTGGATCAACTGGCACATCAGGGATCTCCACTATCCTGAAAATCATCGACATGTCGGTGAACTTTAGCTGGTCCATATCTCTCCTCAGCGCAGCAATATCGTTCTTTAAGGTCATCACCTCCTCAGTGGCCACTTCGCCATGCTCGCACACCGCTATTCTTACCGCAAGGGCATCGATGGTAGAACTCAGGGGTGTAACAACATCCTCAAGGGCTCTCTTGATCATGCCAGGAATGGTAGTCTCAATCCTAGAGGCACGCCTATCGGTAGAATGTGCTAGCTGCCCCATCTGTAGCAATGCAACCTGGGTGAGAGGGAGTCGGCCAGCAACAACAGCAGTACTAGTTATGGGAGGCAAGGGAGCAATAGAGGAATTGGGAGTAGCAGAAGGGAAAGCACTATATGTACCTGAAGGCCCAAGGGTCGGAGTAGGCAATACTATCTATGTAGCTAGTGTCTGAATGTCAACAACTGGGAAGGTATCCACCGAGGCTGCCTTCTTCTTCTCTGCCTCATCCTTCAAATATTTCGCTTCAATCCTTCAGATGTCAGTAGAAGATGTGACAATTACTTCCAAATCCTTCTTCTCATCTCTAGGCACCCAAGCTTGTCTGCCCAAATCGGTAATCAACACTGGGAATGGAAGTGATGTCTATCTCTGCTTGGCCATCATAAGCATCTCTTGTGCAATAATCATCCCTAGGTTCAGTAGTGTCCCATCAATGATGCAACCAAGAATGCTGCTTTAGCGTGGTGGAGAATCGACTCATTCTGGGATGGCATGATGGTACTGTTAATGAAGCTAAACCAGAACCTTGCTGCTATATTTAGGTCCTTCTTCTTAGTGGGCGCTCCAACCTCGAGCCACTTGGGAGTACCGTCTGATATCAGAGGAGCCAACTACTTCTTCATGTTTTCCTATGTTTTTATCATGATCTTGTATTGGCAGTCATCCTCAAGTCTCATCAAACATTCTAGGACTGCATTGATAACATCAACATCACACAGCACCCTTTTACCCCTGACGACCACATAATAAACCGACATCAATTTGGCTGCCGACTTCTTCCCTTTTGGCACCAGGGCACTTTAGGCACTGTAGAATTCTCTGACCCAATTTGGACTGTACGGGCCACAGGGCTTAGTGAATAGATGGAATTTGTGTGACCTCAGACAACTCATGATCTTTGGTTACATGTTTATGACACCATCAGTAGACAACCTCTTCTCCTCTATGCTGGTCCTCAATCCCTCAATATTCAGACTGTTCATAGACCGGGGAGGACGACCCTGTACCGGTGGTGCTAGGACCATAACATGTGTGGGAGCAGGAGGGGTAGTGGTGGCCAGGGGAGTCTTCATCCTAGACGGATCATTCATCCTCTTGTATCGCAGGTCCGCTCTCTAGGAAGCCGGTAACTCATCATCCTCAGGCCCATAAGTGGTAGCCCGAGAATCCTGGTGGTCACCTTCACTCTCAGAATTGGTGAGGTTAGTGGCATGAATCCCTTCACTATCAGAGCTGACCTCCGGTGACGTAGGTGCATGTGTCTTACCTTTTCCATTTCCCTTCCCACCTGTTGTGGGAAGTTTGGTAGCTTTAGCCTTGGATGCAGCTGCATCCTCATTAATTTTAATTCCCTTAGCCCTGTTGCGGGGCGGCATGTCTTTATCGGCTATTTTTGGTCTAGCCATATCTGCAAAAACATCAAAAGAGTTTAAAATAGTTCAAACAAAGATACAAAAAATAGTTGCAGATAGACTCGCCGAACCGGTCGGCGAGTTGTTGAATAACTTTGGTGAGCCAGATCAGGCTCACCGAAAGGATTGGCTCAAAATATTCTTAGACAAATGGCATATCGGTGATAGGAAGGGCCTTTCGGCGAGCAGGAACTAGCCCGCCAAAAGTTACAGTGCATTTTAGGGGTTAAGGGAGCAGAAAGGGCGATCAAGAAAGACAATCAGCGAGTTGCCACACATAAAGGGCGATGAAGAAAGACAGTCAGTGAGTCATCCAGTACACTCAGAGAAGTCAGGCTTCTCGCCGAAAGTCACAGAAGACAAACTCAATTTTAGCATGAAATTAAAGGTGATCTAGGGGGATTCGGTGAACCACCGAGTGGCTCGGCGAGCTCGACCAAGCTCGCCAAATGGCCCAAGTTGAGGCTCTTCCTAGCTATGATGACTTATTCTGGGATGGTATGATTGTGCTGCTAATGAATCAAACCAATACCTCGCCGCCACAGTTAAATCTTTCTTCTCTATGAGCACCCCGGCCTTAATCCATCGAGGAGTCCCATAATAAAAGAGATGAGCTAGTCAATTCTTTATTTCCTCCAATGTCGTTGTCTTGATCATACTCTAGTAGTCATCTGCGATGTCATTAATGAACCCCAAGACATAATTTATGTCATCGCCATCACACTTTACCTTCTTCCCCCGACAATTACATAATCCACTAGTTTGAAAGTAGCAGCGTTCCTCTTTCCCTATGGTACCAGAGCTCCATAGGCTGAGTAGAACTCCAGGACATAATTAGGAATGTAGGGACCCCAACGTTTAGTAAAGAGTTGAAACTTGTGGGACTTCAGGGTGCTCCAGATCTCTAAATATCTGTCGACCACACCATCTATGGACAGTTTCTTTTCCTCAATTATAGTCCTCAGTCCCTCGGTCTTTAGTCTGTTGAGAGACCGGGGAGGAGGACCCTGTACATGCGGTGCTGGTACCATAGTCTGGTCTGAAGAAGGAGGAGGAAGAGTTGATTGAGGCACCCAAATCCTAGACGGATCATGAATCATCTTTGAGCACACTTCAGCTCTCCGGGCCACTGGAAACTGGTTAACCTCAGGGTCAAAGATGGTAGCATGAGAATCTTGGTGTTCTTCCTTGATTTCTGATGTGGTAAGGTGAGTCTCGTAGATGATGAGTCCACAAATTAGACTCATTTAGGACTATATTTTAATAAAAATTGTGTCCTCAAATACTTATTTTATCTAAATATCTAATGAAAGCCCTTAAGTTTAAGGTATTTGAAGTTTTAAGGAAGGCATGGACACGACATCGCAAAAAGGAAAGAAAAGGCTGAAAAGAATGAAGAAATGAAGGCCTAAGGATCGCCGAGTCCAGTTGGTGAGTCACCAAAAAGACCTGCAGATCATGTTTTGTTCCAGTGTGCTGAGCCCTGAAGGAAAGGATCAAATCGGTGAACAAAAGGAGCAGTCGGCGTATCGCTGAGAAGTTTCGTGAAGCAGTACTATGTCACCCAATGATCCAAACACGACGACGCTGAAGAATAGAGCAAGAAGATGATGAAACCTACTAAAGGGCGGATCACCTAATTGATCGACAATCTCGACTAACGACGCCGAATGATCTTGGGGTGTGATTTTGTGAATATGGGTTCAATTAGTTGTTAGATCTTGCTTGTTGGTGGTTTATTTGCTGTTTTGTTGTGATTTCGTTTACTAGTTGTGGTAGAACTTAATGAAATTGTAGTTGCAAATATGATTTTACCTTTGTGTTTTTGATCTGCTCGAGAGAGAGGACGTAAAACTAAGACTACTAAATTAATGGCTAGTGTTAGTGGGGTTCAGCTCAAGAGAGTGAACCTCAGTCCCATATCCACATACTCAGCTTGAGGGAGTGAGTGGGTTAAAGCGGAGGTTGTGCTTCATGCTGCAAGTGGGTATTCGAGAGGAACCCACTTGAAACGGGGTAAGTTCCTCGAGAGAGAGCTTAACCCCTCTAAAGTCTAGCCTAGTCACAAATGTTCAATTGATTCACTACCAAAAACATGTACCCAATGATTTAGTCTATCCCGTATTCCTATCACATCCCAAGAATCCCATCTCCTTGATTAGTATTTTTCTGTATTTACGTTGTTTTTGCTTACTTGTTACAAACCCCCATTGTTCATTGACACTCTTGTCTTTCCCTTTAATTTACAATGTTTTTATTCGAAAATGTTTTTAGCTATGACTAATTAGAACTTAATTTTATTTTTCTATTAATTCTCAAAACCACTCCCTGTGGGAATGATCCCAGCCCTTGGTTGGGTTACTAAACTATTGTAGGATCTTAGACACTTGTATTGGAAGTTATGTCTTGATTACGCAAACATCAAAATGGCGCCGCTGCCGGGGAGTGGTGTTATTTGAGAATTTTTAGTTTAGTAAATTTTTTGTTCCTCTTAGTTATAGGTTACTTGCTTTATTTGTAGTTTTGTTTTGCGTGCTTGTGGTAACAACAGGAAAGATGAACATGCATGAGGAAGAAATGAATGACAGTCAAGATGGTTATTAAGACGATATAGATGATGTAAATAGTGTCTATAATCCGGATTAGTCGGGAGGAATGCGTGCAATTTGTGTCCCTCAAACTCATGAGAATGCGATGTTTGAAGTCACTAGCACAACTCTTCACCTCCTCCAAATGAGAGGACTTTATGGGGGGCTTGATCACGAAGATCCGCATGAGCACGTGAAAAGCTTTACACAGGTTTACTGCCCTTTTACATTCAAAGGTGTGTCACAAGAGTCAATTCGGCTAATGTTGTTCCCATTATCTTTGAAAGGACAACCAAAGAAGTGGTTAACTGAGTTAAAAACAAATTCCATCACATCATGGGAGGAACTGGTCATAGAATTCAACACAAGATTCTTTCCTCCATAAAAAATGATGAAGCTTAAGGATGAAATCCAAGGTTTCACACAAATAAAAGGGGAACCAATCCATGAAACATGGATGAGATTCAAGAAGCTCTTACTTAAAGACCCAACTCATGGGATATCAACCAATTTGTTGCTTCAATATTTATACCGGAGCCTTGATTCGGTTAATAAAGGAGTGGATGATTAGTTGGTACAAGGAGGATTAATGTTACAAACATTTGAGGTGGCTTCATTTCTTCTAGACGACATGACTAGAATAAATCAAGCATGGTATACAAAAGATGACCATTTTTCCCCATCCCACTTTAGACTAAAACAAGAGCAATTGGATAAAGAGAAAAAGAGGGATGAAAACATCAAAAAGATATTGACTCACATGGAAGTCCTACAGGAGCATATGAAGGGAACATGCGAGTGTTCAGATTTGAGGAGGGTTCATCCCCAAGCTATTCAAAACCTTGGGAGAATCAAGGTTGGAGCTCCAGAAAATGTGAGGAGGGTTTCTACCCACGCTATTGGCAACGAGGTGGAAATCAAGGTTGGAACCATTATAAAGAAGTTGAGCAAAGGAATTGTCATCAATATTTACCCGATCAGAGTGATTAATGGAGAAAAGAGGATGAATATGAAGAAAATCGCACTCACTCAAGTGAGAGCCCAAAATCAACGGGGAGTGCAAGTAGTCCCCGCGTTAATGAATTGCTCTCACGCATCCTTGACAAATTTGAAGGCTCGGATCATTTATTAAAAGGAATGAAAGACGATTTTTCATCCTTAAATAATAAAGTAAACTCACACGCAGATGCAATCAAAACCCTTGTCAATTGATTTTACTTACAGTACAATTGAAACAAAGCATAGAGACAGATGATTAAGATAGAGGGATGGCCATTGTCACTCGGAGCGGAAAAGAGGTAAAATGTGATATGGTGAGATATAAGGAAGTTCACTTACCTACTGCAAATAACGATGTGGAGACCGAAGAAATAACCATCCCATAAGACATCATAAAGGAACCACAAATTAATGTGGAGAAACATAAACCATGCCTAAACAACAAGCAATCTTTACCGAAGATACCTCTTCCATTTCCGCAATGCCTCAAAAAGAAGAATGAGGATAAAAGGTTTAAGAAGTTTCTATCGATATTCAAAACCTTATCGATTAATCTCCCTCTCATTGAAGCATAATTAGAAATGTCGGGTTATGCCAAATTCATGAAGGAGTTAGTCACAAGAAAGAGAAGCTTGGATTTTGAGACGATTGAAATCTCTCATAGCTGTAGTGTTATTATGTCGAAGGAATTGATCAAAAAGAAATATGATCCGGGGGCATTCACCATCCCGTGCACAATAGGCATGCTCAAGTTAACAAAAACCTTATGTGATCTAGGAGCAAGTATTAATCTGATTCCCTATACTATTTATAAACAACTCGGGGTAGGTGAACCGCAAGCTACAACTACGCGACTCCTGATGGCCGATAGATCGATCAAACATCCAGTGGGGATACTTTATAAAATTCTGGTTAAGGTTGACAAATTCATTTTTCCTGCTGATTTTGTCATACTCGACTGTGATATAGATGCTGAAATTCCTATAATCATGCGAAGACCATTTTTGGCAACTGGGAGAGCGCTGGTGGATGTCGAGAGCGGGGAATTGAAATTTCGAGTCAACAATAATGAAGTCAGCTTTGATATGTGCAAATCAATGAAGCACTCGAGTGACATTCATGTAATATCAGTTGATGATGTGACTGACGAGGCTGTGGCCAGTATGAGTCATTTGATGTGTAGCAAAGAACCCTTGAAGTTGTGTGGGCTAACGATGAAGAATTTGAGGTCAGGTTCAAGATGAAGTAGTAGCCGCATTTTCAAGTAAAGGGGAATTCACAAAGACCCTAATAAAATTGAACATCGACTTGAATAATTGAGAGAGCCCTCCTGTCAAACCGTCAACTGAAGAACCACCAAGTCTCGAGCTTAAGGTATTACCTTCGCATCTCCAATATACTTTTTTAGGAGCAAATAACACCTTGCCGGTGATTATTGCGGCTGACTAACTTTATTGGCAAGAAAAATTGCTCCTTGAAGTTCTAAAAAGGTATATAAAAACGATCGGTTCAACGATTATTGATATAGTGGGAATTCCTCCAGGCATTTGCACATATAAAATTCAACTTGACAGTGATTGTAAATCGAGTGTTGAACATCAGCGAAGATTCAACCCACCAATGCAAGAGGTAGTGAAAAAGAAGATAATAAAGTGGTTGGACGCAGGAGTAATCTACCCGATTGCTAACAGCAAATGGGTCAGTCTGGTGCAGTGTGTACCAAAAAAGAGGAGTCATGGTTGTCCCTAACGAAAAGGGAGAGCTTGTAGCGTTACGACCGGTGACAGGATGGAGAGTTTGCATGGACTATCGAAAGTTAAACCCATCGACTTAAAGGGATCATTTCCCTATGCCCTTTATGGATCAAATGCTCGACCGACTATCCGAGAGAGGATTGTATTGCTTTTTTGATGGGTACTCACGCTATAACCAAATCTCCATTGCTCCAGAGGATTAAGAGAAAATAACCTTCATAAGTCCATATGGTACTTTCGCCTACAAACGACCGTCATTCGTATTATGCAATG
Source organism: Solanum chiquidenum (assembly GCA_029582725.1). NCBI lineage: Eukaryota > Viridiplantae > Streptophyta > Magnoliopsida > Solanales > Solanaceae > Solanum > Solanum chiquidenum. The sequence goes on from JAJOOS010000335.1 coordinate 14,744, forward strand.
CCCCAGCTACATTTCAACGTTGCATACTATCCATCTTTGCCGACATGGTGGAAGATTCAATGGAAGTATTTATGAATGATTTCTTAGTCGTGGGTGACTCATTTGCAGAATACTTAAAGCACTTGGGACAAGTGCTTCAAAGATGTGTCGAAACCAATTTAGTCTTAAATTGGGAAAAGTTTCATTTCATGGTTAAGGAAGGAATTGTGCTTGGTCACAAAGTATCACAACAGGGGCTAGCAGTCAACGAAGCAAAAATCAAAGTAATCGAGAAATTGCCACCTCCAATTTCTGTAAAGAGAGTTTGAAATTTCCTGGGACAGGCTGAATTTTATAGGAGGTTCATCAAAGACTTCACAAAAGATTGCACCCCCTTTATGCAAACTTTTGGAAAAAGAGGTAACATTTAACTTTGATGATGCTTTTATGGCAGCTTTCAAATGCCTGAAATATAAGCTAATTTCCACCCCAATCATCATTAGTCCTGATTGTTTGGAGCCATTTGAAGTGATGTGTGATGCAAGCGGCTTGGCATTGGGCGTAGTGTTGGGTCAGAAATGAAACAAACTTTTTCATCCCATATACTATGCAAGCAAAATCTTAAACAATGCTTAACGTAACTACACAGTCACCGAGCAAGAGTTACTCGTTGTGGTCTATGCATTTGAGACGTTTTGTGCATACTTTCTAGGTACTAAGGTGATTATTCACACTGTTCACGGTGCTTTGCGTTATCTAATGGCAAAGAAAGATGCAAAACCCAGATTGATCATATGGGTGCTTTTATTGCAAGAATTCAATTTTGAAGTTAAGGATAGGAGGAGTTGTGAAAATCAAGTGGCTGATCACTTATCGAGATTGGAAGGTAGGGATAAAGACGAGCCAGAGATCGACATAAAGGATGTTTTTCCCGATGAGCAGATATTCATAGTGAACCTCAAAAAAACCCCGTGGTATGCTGATTTTGCAAACTATTTGGTGTGCGGATTAATACCGGATGAACTGACATTTTACCAACAGAAGAAGTTCTTATTCGATGTTAAAAAGTGTTTGTAGGACGACCCGTATTTGTTTAAACAGTGTGCCAACCACATCATCAGAAGATGTGTCCCAGAAGAGGAGGCTAGGGAAATCATGCACGCTTGTCACGCTTCGCCAGTGGTAGGGCATCATGGTGGTGTTCGAACAGCAACTAAGGTACTATAAAGCGGGTATTATTGGTCGTACCTTTACAAAGATGCACATGAGTTTGCTAAGAGGTATCCACAAAGTTAAAAGCAAGGCGGTGTGCCAAAAAGGCACGAGATGCCTCTAATACCCAATCTGGAAGTAGAGCTATTTCATGTGTGGGGAATCAATTTTATAGGCCCAATTTTTAGCTCATTTGGCAACAAATACATCTTGGTGGCTGTGGATTATATGTATAAATGGGTAGAAGTTGTTGCTCTTGCAAATAATGAAGGAAAAATGGTTGTTCAATTCTTGAATCGATACATTTTTTGAAGATTTGTAACTCTATGAGCCATTATTAGCGATGGGGGATCACATTTCTGGAACAAATGGTTCTCAGCTGCATTGAGTAAGTATGGGGTTAAGCACAAAGTGGCAATACCATATCATCCCCAAACAAGTGGCCAAGTCCAAGTGTCAAATCAGGAGATCAAAGGTATTTTGGCAAAGACAGTGAATGTTAATTGAACTGATTAATCGCGAAAGTTGGATGATGCACTATGGGCATATCGCACCGCTTATAAAACTCCAATCGCTGTGTCACTGTATCAATTCGTTTTTGGTAAATCTTTCCATTTACCAGTCGAGCTGGAACATAAAGCAATGTGGGCATTGAAAGCTCTGAATTTGAACTGGGAAAAAACATCAAAAGAAAGAGTAGATCAGCTGAATGAGTTAGAAGAATTCAGGTTTAAAGCTTCCGAAAGTTCAACTCTTTACAAGGAAAATATAAAGAAATGGCATGATGCTAAGATACTTCAGTGAGAGTTTAAAGTTGGCTATTGGGTGTTACTATACAATTCACGAATGAAGTCATTCCCTGGAAAGCTCAAATCAAAATGGTCAGGACCATTTAGAGTGACACAATTGTTCCCCAATGGTGCTATAGAAGTTAAAGGGAAAGAAGGACATGCATTTAAGGTGAATGTGAAACGTTTGAAATTATACTTCGGTGAATGTCAGGAAATCTCTTTGATTGAAGTGGTCTTCCTGGAAGATGCTTCAAAGAATTTCTACATCGAGCCACGACGTTAAATAAGGCGTTTCTTCGGAGGTAACCCAAGTTTTACTATTTTAAATAATTGTGCATTGATTGTGTAGATGGACGTGGGGAGAGCGAATGAAAAGTGCAGATTGGTGAGTTACAGGTCCATTCCGCAAATTGCTTAAGGGTTCGGCAACCTTGAACCAGACCACTGTTAGATCCAAAACGAATTTACATTGGAGTTTGTAAAACTCAACGACCTCAGGAAATTCTTGGTGAATCGCTGATCATGTCGGCGATCTCGACGAAAGCCGCCGTTTTGACTCCCACAATACATGGATGTTCTGTAAAATTAGGCGAGGTAAATGACCACTTGCTGTTACACCGAATGGTTCGGCAATCAGGACTAATGCCGCCGAATGGGTGAAAGCTGGACGGTTTTTCAAGCCAAAGGTTTAAAAGTTTCAAACTCATTCCCTTTTCCTCAATTTTTCATCTTTCTCAAACTCACACCTGCACTCTAGTTGTATATTTCTTTCATTTTTGGAGTATTTTTAGTATAAAATTGTGCTACGAGTTGGATTACATAGCTTCCTAGCATCTCAATATCCATTTGATCAGCACGAAAGGTTAGTGTCCCAAACCCCATAACTATCTTGTCAAAAGTGCACTCATTTGCAAATGTGTGATCTTGTCAAAATATGTTGAACCTCCTTAATTGGGTTTAATTGTTTATGTGTCAATTTTTCCCCGATAAACCCACCTTTATTACCAAAACTGTGAAATCTTGTTCTCCAATGCATCGAGTGAAGTTAATGAGTGATGAGTGGTAATCGTATTTTATGGGTCGTGGTCGAATTTGTGCTTTTTTGTTCTGAAATTGTGTTGTCGGGGGTTGTGGGGCTGATTTGGAGAAGCTGGGTCAAAAGTAGGTACATTGGATCATTCGGTGAGCTGTGATAAACTCGCCGAACTATTCCACGGTTCGCCTAATTACCATACCTCGCCCTTTGTCTTCACCCTTAACTCATTATGCAGTGTGACCTTCAGTGGATTGTGTGTGGCACGCCGAATAGACTATCTAGTTTTTCTACATCTAAATGTCTTTGTTTTGGTTGTCAAATATGTTCTAACATTATCTCAAGACTTTAAAGACAATGGCAGACCAAAAGTTGCAGTAAGAAACATGCCACCCAGTCACATAAAAGCATAAAAGTTCAGAAGACCTGCAAGGAGCGAGAAGAAGACAGCCAGTTCGAGGAGGAGGATGCCCATCGACCCTAATGTCCCTTCGTGGGCTAAAGGGTTCAACAATGTGATACACACCTTTGTGGCAGCTCACGAGTTGGACAATATTGTCGAGGCTAATATCGCTGCAGAAGCAGAAGCAGAGCGAAAAGCAAAAGAGAACCAGAAGCAGAATGACAACACTCCGAGTACTGATGCCTAGACAGATGGAGCGACTGCTTACACAAGATCTCCCCTTTACCTCCATCTCTGTTTTGCTTTATTTCACTTTTGAATATTTTCATTTTCATTTGAGGACAAACACTTTTTATTTGTGGTGGAGTAAGACTCACCTTTTGTGTGCTATTTGTGACTCGTGTTTTTTTGTATGTATTTGGGTTGTTCTGTTTAAAAACTCCGTTTGATCAACTACATTCTGTGGATGTTTGAGCTTATGGCTCCTTTTATTTTGAAATTGCAAAATGATTTTGACCCTCCCAATTTTTTTTTGCCAACTCTCATGTGTTGAATGTGGTTGTTCTATTGCAAAATTTAATCTCGGTTCTGATCAATACCGATATCTTGAATAGTGCTCTCAATCGAACGAACATGAATGTGCGGCTACGATGAGGCCAAATAAAGTTGCATAGACAATATGTGAACTCTTTGTATCTCGTTACGACTAGCCTAGTATTGAATTGAATCTCTTGTGATGATTATTGCACACTAGCAAAAGTGTCGAGTCTTGCTTTACTGTAGTGTCAATGCCTAGTGTGATGAGCTTACTCTGAACCATGCATGATAGATCCTAAAATTTGCCCCGTCGGTCCGATCGACTAAGTAAGGCTATCTCTTGATATGATCTTAGGCAACTTTGAAGAGTGTGAGCCAATTTTACATATACCTCTTTTGTGACCTACCTTGTGAGTGTGTGACCCGCTTTTGAACACCCCTTGAGCCTTACCTTTCTTTGGAAGAAACTTGATGAAATCATAACCTTTCTTTATCCATTACCCATAATCTTCATGCATTTGTGGTTAGTTTAATAGCCAACGTAGGCCAAAATACTAAGTTGGGGTGTGGTTAAAAGATAAGGGCAAGTCAAGGAGTGCAAGGAAAGTCTCCTCTTACCCATGGTTTTGAGAAAAATGGAAACTCTCCAAAAAAAAAAAAAGAGAAAAAAAGAGAAAAAGAATGAAAAATAAATTTGTGGAATAAAGTACAAAAGAAATGGGGTTCCCAAAAAATTCAAGGAAAGTGAATAATAAGATGACTTATGAGCACTAAAGAGAATGATGAAGGAAAAGGAAAGGAAGTGTTGTGAACACCACATCTCATGAGGATAAAAGTCACTGAGCCTAAATGACCATACCTTTGCACCCAGTCCCATTACAAGCCTTCAGAAGACCTTTCTGATCTTGAGTGAGATGAAACAATAGTTGATCAGAAAATATGGGCAAACTTATGGGTGAAAGCATGTATTGTGTTCTTCCTTGTGAGAGTGAGCGTTGCATTTTATTTCAGAACTTTAAATGATTAAAACTTCGTGTGTGAAATTGGAATCATTCCTTGTGTGCGAGCATTTGAACACTTTGGTTGAGCTTGAACTTGCATTTGAAGCAAGTATTGTGAGCATGAGATTCTTTGATATTGGTGAGTCACAACTTGAATCTTTGAGTGCACATTTGATATTTGCATAAGTAAATTGAGTCTTATTGTGTGCATTCATGATCGAGTCTTGTGTAGCACTGTTGAAGACCTCCTTTTAGAATGGCTGAGCTTGAGTTTGCTTGAGGACAAGCAAAAGTTTAAGTTGGGGGTGTTGATGAGTCCACAAATTGGACTCATTTAGGGCTATATTTTAATTGAAATTGTGTCCTGAAATGCTAATTTTATCTCAATATCTGATGAAAACCCTTAAGTTTCAGGTATTTGAAGTTTCCGAAAGGACCTGGAGATCGCCTTATGTTCCAGTGTGCTGAGCCCTGAAGGAAAGGATAAAATCGGCCGAGAAAAGAAGCAGCCGGCGTATCAACGAGCCATTCTGCGAAGCAGTACTCTATCGTCCAATGATCCAAACAAGTTGATATTGAAGGATAGATCAAGATGGCGATAAAACCTACCAAATGGCGGATCGCCGATAAAACCTACCAAATGGCGGATCGCCAAATTGATCAGTGATCTCGAATAACGACGCTGAATGATCCACTGCAGCACAATTATGTGAAAACTATAAATACTAGTTAGAGTTGTAGTTTTAAGAGTCGAACAATTATTAGAATGTTCATATAGAATAGTACTTTTTGATATTTTTGCTCTAAGTTAGAGAGGGTTTTGAAGACTTGAAGATTCAAAGGGTTTCATCTCCAAGGTTTTGGACTTGTGTCTTTTGGATTCTTCACTCTTGACTTGTTTTGATACTTAAATCTTCATACCTATTTGAATGCAATCTCATTTTGGTATAAATTTCTATCTCTTTAGCATGTCTAGCTAAAACCCCAATTCTTGAGTTTTGATTTTGTGAATATAGGTTAGATTAGTTCTTGGGTCTTGCTTGTTGGTGGTTTATTTGCTGTTTTGATATGATTTCGTGTAGTAGTTGTGGTGGAATTTAATGAAATTATAGTTGCAAATACGATTTCACCTTTGTGTTTTCGACCTGCTCGAGAGAGAGGATGTAAAATTAAGACTACTAAATTGATGGCCAGTGTAAGTGAGTCGACATGAGGTTCAGCTAGAGATAGTGAACCCTATTCCCATATTCACACACTCAGCTCGAGAGAGAGTGAGTGGATTAAGGTGGAGGTTGTGCTTCATGAGGCAAGTGGGTGTCCGAGAGGAACCCACTTGAAACGGGGTAAGTTGCTCGAAAGAGAGCATATCCCCTCTAAAGTCTAGCCTAGACATAAATGTTCAATAGATTCACTACCAAAAGCTTGTACCCAATGATTTAGTCTATTCCGTATTCCTATCACATCCCAAGAATCCTGTCTCCTTGATTAGTATGTTTCTATATTTTCGTTGTTTTTTTTTACTTGTTACAAACCTCCATTATGAATTGACACTCCTGTGTCCCCCTTTAAATTATAATGTTTTTATTGGAAAATGTTTTTCGCTATGACTAATTAGAACTTAATTTTATTTTTCTATTAATTATCAAAATCACTCCCTGTGAGAACGATCCCAACCCTTGGTTGGGTTACTAAACTATTGTATGATCGTAGACACTTGTATCGGAAGTTGTGTCTTGATTACCCAAACATTAGTAGACTCCCTCACTGTCGGAGCTGACCTCCGGTGGCTAAACCACGGGCACCTTGCCCTTTCCTTTGCCATTCCCTCCCTTGGTTGGGAGTTTGGTTGGCTTTGCTTTGGAAGTAGCTGCTTCCTCATTGATTTACACTCCTCTTGCCCTCTTGCGGGGCGGCATGTCACTCCTAGATACTTTGGGTCTAGCCATATTTTCTAAACAAATCGGAAAATGTTATAAATCTTTCAAGAAAATTGCAGAAATCAAGTTGCAGAAAGACTCGCCCAATAAGTAGGCGAGTTGCCAAGTCACTTAGGCTAGCCAGATCGGGCTCGTCGAAAGGACCAGCTTGAAAATTTTCCAGAAATCAGGCATGTCGGCGATGTTCGGGGCCCTTCGGTGAATCACTGCCATCATTCGGCGAACTTAGACTAGCCCGCCGAATATTACAGTGTATTTTAGAGGTTAGGGGCACAGAAAGGCAATCAAAGGAACCTTTCGGTGAGTCATCGACTGAACTCGGCGAGCTCAGGATTCCCACCGAATGTTACATACTCAATTCAACAAAACTATGAAATTAGGGGAGATCAAAGCGGGACGTTGGCGAATCGCCAAACCGTTCAACGAGCTCCACCCAGCTCGCTAAACTGCCCAACGTGACAATTGTCAACCCTGTTTCCCAACATCAAGCACGCAACCCCCAAAATCAAAATAAAAAACAGCAACACTCAATTCAAACCATACGCATAGGACCCATGCCTTCGGGGTACTCAGACTTTCCCCGGGTTAGCCAAAATTGGCCATTTGACCACTTTTGCCCTTAAGAATGATGTCAAATGCTTTATCAATGGGTAAATTACGTCATTTTGTTCAATTAGGTGTTACTCAAACTTTACCCCACTAAACCTAATACAAATTAACCGCAACACAACAATTTAGAATCATTTTTAGCGCATTAACCACGGGGATTCATCATTTTAAGCATTTAGGCACAATTTCAAAACACAAAATAGGCAATCCAACAAATAAAACATGATTTCAACAATTACCCAAGACATAAAAATGCATATTTTACCAAAATCATTCGAGTTCAACCACTAATCATAGGTGCGAGATTCAGAAAACCAATCTGAGTGCCGAATAGAGAATTTGATAAGCTAGGCCGCAAAGTATTCCAAATCAGAGCACGAGATCAAACACAAAAAGGAATAAAATTTGTAAAGTATGAAGGTCTAAAGTGCGGGTGAGAATGTACATGGTTATAAATGAGAGAATATGAAAGATTTTTAAATTTTAAACTGTTTGGATTTTTAAAACCTTTTAGTTCGCGGCCCTTTCGGCGATATTAGTCGACCACACCGAACCACTCGGCAATGCACCGAGTGGTACGTTACATCATCGAGTTTTACAGTACTCCCAGTTAATTTAGGATTCAGACGACAAACAAAATTGGGCTCACCGACCTGTTCGACGAGTTGCTGATTTAGCAATTGGCCCACCGTGTTTTACAGGCTCCCACTTTAGGTTTTATGGGTCCAAATGCGGTCCAAATCGAGCTTTCTGACCTCTTCGGTGAGTTACCGACTGGACTTCTGGCTCACCAAACTGCTTCTTTTCTAACACACATCACTTTTCAACCTGCATAATCAACACCCATTATTTAAAGTCAAACTTAAAGCATTAAAAACTTGGGTTGCCTCCCAAGAAGCGCCTTAGTTAATGTAGTGGCACGACGATGATACTAAATCAAGTTTTATTTTTGGGTTTTGCCATTGTATTTCTAGGCAACCCCCCTTGTTGTCTTGGATTCAAATGTGAAGAAATTTGACCCATTTGGGTCTCCAGCTACTTGATAGAGAATGAGTGAGAGGTCACCGTCTGAATCAGAGTCGAGGCATCCTCTTTCATCTCTCTCAACACTTTTTCGGACCCTTCAACTTTAGCAAGGATGCGTGAGAGCATATCTTCCATCCGGCCACCCTCAGAATCTTTGAGCTTTTAACGCTTATGGGGAGGAACATTAACATACCTATCCTTCTCCCCGTCTCTTTGTTTCCAACCTTTATTTCCACCCGGCCTTGGGTAGTTTGCACGATCACCTCTTCCTTGATTTTCTAATAAGTTTACTTCCTCATTGTACAATTCTTTAAATTCCCTGACATTTTTGGTCAAGATACCCAGCTAGGATCATTTTGGCATTATTCTGGTCTGTCTCTTGATCCTTTTTGATGTGTTCTTTTCTCATTTTATAAGTCAGAGGAGAGACTTGGACTTCACGAGTATACCATGCCCTGTTTATCTTGATTATGAAATCAAGGAGTTGGGACACTATTGCATAGGATTGTCGTATTATACCACCCAGAGAAAGTTGGTCAGCCACTACTTTGTTTACCGAATCAAGGTCTCTATAGAAAGATTCCAGCAACACCTTATCTGGAAGGCCATGAGTTGGGCACCGAAGCACCAGTTTCTTAAATCTCAGCTATGTCTCATGGATTGGCTCACCTTCCAAGCATTTGAAATCTAGGATTCCATTCCTCGGAGTCATCATCTTCGATGTGGGAAAGAATCTCACTTGAAATTATGTGGTCAACTCATCCCATGAGGTGATAGTCCCTTGCTAACTCAGCCAACCATTTAGTAGCTTCACCCATCAAAGAGAACGGAAAAAAACTGAGGAGGACCGATTCTTACGATATGTTCTTAAATGAAAATGGCCCACAAACATCCACAAAGTTCCTGATATGCTCATTGGGATCCTGACGCGCCAGCCCCCCAAGTAATCCTTTCAATTGTAAGAGTTGAATCATTGTGCTTGTGATATGAAAAACAGTGTTTCCTTCCGTTGGAGGTAAATGAATGGCACCAACACCACCTACTTGGTTTGGGTCACTTACATCATTGAGATTCCCAATATCATCTTGGTGGTCCACTTGGCTACCATTAATTCCTATAACACTCATCTCCTCCTTTGTTCTAACACAAGTAACACAAAACCAATAAAATAAATAAGTAGATTCAACAATAACTGAAAAGATCACAATTAAACTTCAATAAAAGAATTTTAAACAACACCACTCCCCGATAGCGGCACAATTTTTATTAATGTTTCAAACACACCTCATCCAATTCTAGGTGTAAACGATCATTAAGCAGTATTAAACCAAAAAAATGAGTTAGGGTCAAATCCCGCAGGGATCGATACATGTTAAAATTCAATTAAGAAGTACAAATGTGATCTAACTAGTTATAGTAATAGATATTATTGGAAAAGACATATAAACAAGTCAAAGGGGTGACACTAATGTCAGATGGAGGTTTTTGGTTTGCAATTATCAGCTACAACGCAATCACAAACAATTTGAGATAATACTAAGCAGAGGAATTCTTGGGATGTCATCGATTATAGGCAAATTTTTATATAAGGGTAATTAAAACTACTAGTAAATAGCTAAATATCAGTGGGTAGGCTAGGTTATAATTGAAATAGCTTTCTCTCGAACAACAATTCTACTTCAAGTGATTTCTCTCCAACATCAATAAGCATATCAATTAAGAACAACCCATATCCTTAATACATTGTCTCTCTCGAGCAAAATGGGTAGTATTGTGCTTAGGATTCACTCTCTCGAGCTGAACCCAAATCAACCCAATACCTATAAATCATTAATCAATAATCTTAGTTCTAAAACCTCTCTCTCGAGCAAGCTAAGAACACTAAGATAGAATTGCATTTGCAAATACATTCATAAATTAAACCACAATTAATGATTAAATCCACTTCAATATAACATTTAAACTAGTAATTAACAATACTCATAAACTAATTCAACCCATAATAACACCTAAAGAATTAGGGTTTTAGCGAAACATCATAAAAAGACAAAAACCATTACCAAATCGATTAGCCATCAACTGGGTAAAAGTAATTCAAGCTTCACAATGCTCCAATTTGCAAAAAAATTGAAAACAACTTGCAAAATTTCCAAATTGAGTCTCAAAACCTTCAAGTCTACTAAGAAACTTAAGAGAAAACTATTCTAGACTAAATTTGATTCAAAATTCCATACTAAATTAACTGTTTAAAATCGAAGTTATACTCACCAAATATAAGCCACAAAGGGCCATTAGGCAAGGTAAGTCGGGCTCGCCCAGTGGTTTGGTGAGCCACCCAATGCTCTCTTCTTTCGCCTTTTTACATGAGCTCTCAGCATCCTCAAGTCATATAACTTTGGGCAATCACTCTTGGCATCACAGAACAACTCGGTGATTTGCCGACTGCCCCTTTTTCTGTCGCCAACATGGTTTCTTCCCTCAGGGCTGGCACAGTGGAACTTTAGGCAGTCAAAGTAGCCACTCAGCAACACGCCAAGTGCTCTTGGTGATCCTTAGGCTCACCTTTCTTCACATCTTTAGTTTGTTTTGTTCCTTTTTGCCTATTAGTGTCCTAGATTTGCTCCTCAATCCATATACCCAAAAATCAAGACTTTAACATCAGTTTATGGCACAAATTAAGCATTTGAGGACAACAAATATATATAAACAAAGCCTTAAATGAGTCCAAATCTCAAACTCATCAGGCGTCATTTGGCGTCTGGGGGAGGGGGCTGCGGACCACGATCTAGGGACCTGGACCACGAACTGTGGTTGCACCTACGATCCGTAGATCCTGACCATGGGTCAGGTTTTTTTAGTGGAGTTGGATTGGCCAACCACAGACACCACCTACGGTCTGTGGCTCACCCTACGGTCCGTATGTGGCACCTGCAACTTATGAAAATCTACTGTTTTGTCTATTTTTGGATACGGGGTGTTACATTATCTCCCCCTTTGGAACATTCGTCCTCAAATGACGTCTAACCTAGATGGAAAATGGGGAAAAGAAGCAGCAAACCCTACCACTAAGTACTAGAACCCAATTTTCAACCGAACTGAGTTACAAAAAAAAGTAAATACACTAAAAATACAAGTAAAACTAAGGGAACATGATATTGAGACTGATTTTATGCAAGAGTAAACTGAGAGATTGGGGAGGAACTAGTACCTTAAGCTGAAATGGAATTGGAAGGAAAGAGATGAGAATACTTGTCCTTCATGGCTTCTTCTGCTTCCTAAGTATCTCCCTCTACGGACTAACTCCATTACAAAACCTTCATTGAAGTGATCTCTTTACTTCTCAACCTACGAACCTTACGATCAAGAATTTTATCTAGCTTCTCGTCATAGGTGAGACTGTCCTTCACAACCACACTCTCTAATTGTACTATCGATGCTTGATCACCCTCACACTTTTTCAATAAGTAAATATGAAAGTCCGGATGGATTGTTGCTAGTTGTGGTGGCAACTCCAACTCGGATGCTATATTTCCAACCCTCTTCAGGATTCTGTAAGGACATACATACCTAAGACTGAGCTTCCCTTTTTTGCCAAATCTCATCACCCCCTTAATAATTGACACTTCCAGGAAAGCCCAATCATCGAGCTCAAATTCTAAGTCTCTTCTCCTCACATTTTCACAGGACTTCTGACGACTCTGGGCTGTGTTTAGTCTATCTCTCATGAGATAAATATTTTCCATAGATTCATGAACCAAATTTGGCCCACGCTATGCTGCTTCACCTACTTAAAATTAACCAACTGAAGATTTGCATCTACGACCATATAATGTCTCATAAGGGGCCATCTGAATACTGGAATGGTAACTATAAGAGGAAAGTGATCATCCCAACTACACTTGAAGTCGATTATGGAAGTTCTCAACATGTCCTCTAAGATCTAAATGGTACGCTCCACCTAACTATCTGTCTGTTGATGAAATATTGCGTTGATATTACCTAGGTACCAAGACCTTTCTGAAACGACTTCTGGAAATGAGAGGTAAACTAAGGGCCTCTATCTGAGATGATAGACAAAGGAACCTATGCAACCTGACTATCTCATTAATGTAAAGCTTAGCGTAGTCCTCTACCGAATCTGTAATTTTGACAGCCAAGAAGTGAGCGGGCTTAGTAACTCTGTTTACTATTACCCAAATGTAATCATGTTGTCTACGAGTACAGGGTAAACCTATAATAAAGTCCTTGTTTATTACTTCCCACTTCCATGTAGGAATGTTGATTTCTTGAGTCATACCTCCTGGTTTGTTATGTTCTACCTTAACTTGTTTGCAATTAAGACACTTAGCCACAAAATTTGGTATGTCTCTCTTCATGTCGTTCCACCAAAAAACATCCCGCTAATCACGGTACATCTTAGTGGAACCTAGATGAATAGAATATATGGAATTATGAGCCTTTATAAGGATCTACGGCCTCAACTCACCCACCTTAAGAACACATAAGCGACCTTGATAGCGAAGCACACCATATCCCCCTTGGGAGAAAACCTCTACTTTCTGCTGGTGAACTAAACCTTTCAAATGAAGCAATATAGGATCACTATCCTGTTTTTCCTTAACCTCCTCTACCAATGATGATTAAGCTATATTCAGGACTATTACTCCCCCATCTGACGAGTCTTCAAGACCAACTCCTGGCCGAGAAAGCTGGTGAACATCTTTTGCTAATTCATTCCTTTCTTCCTTAACATGTGCTACACTACCCATAGATAGTATTATAAGAGCATCAACTACTACATTGGCTTTACCAAGATGGTAAAGCACATTCATATCATAGTCCTTGAAGAATTCAATCCATCTCCTTTGGCGAAGATTTAACTCTTTCTAGGTGAACACATACTGAAGGCTTTTATGGTCTGTGAACACATCTACGTGAACACCATACAAGTAATGTCTCCAAATATTAAGGACAAATACTACGGCTGCAAGCTCAAGGTCATTAGTCGGATAATTCTTCTCATGCACCTTAAGTTGTCTAGAAGCATAAGCTATAGCCTTACTTTGTTGCATCTACACACAACCTAGGCCGACTCTTGATGCATCATAATGGATCACATAATCGCCCGAACCCTTTGATAGAGTCAAAACAGAAGGTGTAGTCAACTAAGTTTTCAGTTCTGTGAAGCTCTTTTCACACTCATCTGACCACTGAAACTTAAACCGTGTATGAGTAAACTTTGTCAATGGAGAAGCTATGGATGAAAATCCTTCCACGAAGCTTCTATAATAACCAGCCAAACCCAAGAAACTTCTGGTATCTGTAGTAGAGGTGGGTTTGGGCCATTGCTTCAGTGCCTCTATTTTCTGAGAATCCACTTAGATCCCTTTGCTAGACACTATATGACCAAGGAAAGTAACTGATTCTAACCAAAATCACATTTGCTAAACTTAACAAATAACTTGAGATCTTTGAGAGTTTGCAGGACAACCCTCAAATGAGTCGTATGTTCTTTCTCATTCCTAGAGTAAATGAGGATATCATTAATAAAGATATTAACAAACAAGTCCAAATACTGCTTGATCACCATGTTCATCAAATCCATGAAAGATGTAGGAGCATTGGTTAGTCCAATAGACACAACTACAAATTCATAATAACCATACCTAGTTCTGAAGGCTGTTTTTGGGATGTCACTATATCTGACTCTGAGTTGCTGATAACCGGATCTAAGGTCATTTTTCAAAAATTTACTAGCACCCTGAAGTTGGTCGAACAAATCATCAATCCTGGGGATAGGGTACTTCTTCATAATTGTGACTTTGTTCAACTACCAATAGTCAATGCACATGCTGAGAGAACCATCTTTCTTTTTCACGAACAACACTGGTGCACCCCATGGGGAAATACTGTGTCTGATGAATCCCTTATCTAAAAGGTCTTTCAATTACTCTTTCAATTCCTTAAGCTCAGCTTGAGCCATTATGTAAGGAGGAATAGAAATAGGCTTGGTATCTGGAAGGAGGTCAATTCCAAAGTTGATTTTCCTTTCGGGAGGAACTCCGGGAAGATCTTCTGGAAACTTGTTTACTACAGGAATTAACTCAAGAGTTGGGGTTTCAGAGCTTGAATCCTTAACCCGAACTAGATGATAGAGATACCCTTTATAGGTCATCATTCTGGCCTTATGGTAAGAGATAAATCGACCCATATGCACTGAGCTACTACCCTTCCATTCTAAGATTGACTCTTCTTGAAACTGGAAACGAACGATCCTAGTTCTAAAATAGATTAAAGCATAATAGGAATGTAACCAATCAATGCCTAGAATGACATCAAAGTCTACCATTTCTAACTCTACAAGATCTGTTGAGGTGACTTATTGAGAGACTGACAGGGCAGTTTCTGTATACCCTTATAGCTATAACTGAGTCAGAAACTGGAGTAAAGACTGAGAAAGGTTTTGAAAGAGTTTATGGACTGACGCAAAACTTGACTACTATATAAGGAGTTACAAAGGAAACAGTTGCCCCTGGATCTAACAAAGAATATACATCTAAGTAAAAGACTAACAACGTACCAGTGACCATGTCAGGAGAATCTTTCTAATCCTGGCGAGTGTGAAGAGCACACAACTTGTTCTTGAACTGACCGTCAACTGTACCAAATGAAGCACCCTGCTGGGTTTGACAACCTTCTGGCTCTGTTGAAGCTGTGGACTGAGACCTATTATTGTTACCTCCTTGCCCCTGCTTGGCAGAAGGGAAATCCCTCAACCTATAAATAGGTTGACCACATCAAAAACACCCTTCTTTCCCTGCAAGACACTCACTCGGATGGTTCTTACTATATTTTGGACAAATTGGATAGGTCCTGCTACCTGGAGCACTCCCATGGGGACTTAAAGCCTAATGCCCTACCTTTTTGATTCTATCTAAACCTAAGGGATGGAGCATTAGCTAATGAAAATGTTGGGGATGAATATTTCTACTAAAATTGCGAGAGATTTCCACCACTTGATTTCTGCTCAGAGTACTCATAGTTACGTGTCCTAGCCTTCTTATTATCCTTAGCCATTTCCCTAAGGTTATCTCCCTCAACCTGCTGAACATGAGTCATGATCCTATAGATTTTCATCTCTTCTAATAGCATAGCATTCCTGCACTCTGTCTTCATTACATCGGACATACCATACAGAAACATAGACATATGTGCCCTCGAATCAACAACCATATGTGGGGCATACTTAGAGAGTTGGGTGAACTTAAGCCCGTACTCTTGGACTGACATGAAGCCCTGCCTCAAATTCATGAACTCCTGAGCCTTAGCCTCCTTCAACTCTCTCGGGAAGGATCTGTCCAGAAAAGCTCCAGTAAAGCATTCCCAAGTCACAGTACCTGCATCAGTACCCCTGTTTTCCTTCCGTTGAGTAAACCAAATATGAGCACCATCCTTAAACTGTTAGGATTCCAACTCTAACCAATCATTCCCAGTTACCTGTATCACTCTAAAGATATTTTTGACCTCATCAATGAAACTCTGTGGGTCCTCATCAATGAAACTGTGTGTGTCCTCATAAACCCATGACCCTAGAAATTCTAGTGGATTCATACGAATAAAGTCTCGAACCTTAACTGATGCTCACTGATTATTAGCATTAGTAGGAACTGGGGCCTGTTGATTGTTCTGGTTAGTTACATTATAAGCCAAAAGTTGAATCACATTCCGAAACTCTACATTCGAAACCTCCTGATTTGGGACTAGAGGAGCTACGTTAGCATTACTTGCATTAGCTCTACGAGGAGGCATAATCTAAAATGCCTAATGATGAGTTAGAAGCGAGAAGTTGGATCATAACTTACGCACGATAAGAGTAGCGACGAAAGTGAAGTTTTCCTAACACACTTCGTAGCCTCCCTCTCATCAGATATGGTGCACTTCACACCCATGAAAGAGACTACTTAGTGCGGCTTTTCAGACATCCTAGGACTCATAAACCTAATTCTCTGATAAAAAGTTTGTCACGCCCCGAGGCTAATCTGTTGACGTAAATACGGAACCTTGGATCACGAGTGACCCCAAACTAATTGTCACGACCCAAGGGTATCCTCTAGCCGTAACAAGGCACATAGAACCCCTAAAGGCTCCATGTAAGTACTTGGCATATTATCACATAAATCATTGGAACAATAAGAGTAAATACGTATTTCAAGTTCAAACTTTTCATTAAGGAAAGCAGAAATCTAGAGTTGTCCCAATTAGCCATCTATTATAATACATCAATCAAAATAGGGTCACAACCCAAAACAACATAATCCAAAATTGAAAAGACAAGAATGAAACTAAAATGATAGTATCCATCCTCGAAGCATGAGGACTAGCCACAATCAAGGAGAAATGAACAAATCCAAGCTCTAGCCACAATGATGATTACCTCAAATACCGGACCATACACTTGTGGAAAATGTAGGAAAATATAGGTTAGTGCAAAGATGCACTTAGTATGATAGTCATGCATAAAAATGTTGAAAACATGCAAAACATGTCATTTTTGTTGAAAGGCATGCACTTTACCAAGTTTAAGAACCATCATGAACATTAGTGTAAAAACATTAGTCATAAGCATACTCATCATATAGATCATCATGGCATAGTGGAAACATACCATAATTACCTCAAAGCATACTTGTGGAATTCATGAATAGGATCCCATAATCCCACCCATGCTAAGTAAAGATTCTTGAGTACCCATAGACCATGTGAGCTAAACATAAAATTCGTTGTCTACCCCACATCCAAAAGGGGTTGTCCTACTTGCCTAAGGTAGAACCATATTTTTAGCTTAGGCGGATCCATTAGCTAAATACCTATGTGGGCACATAGTTCTGGGATAAGGAGATTTCTACTAGAAACCCGGACTCAACTATGGTAGAAGGTTTCCATCTCATGAGATACATACTTTGGGAACCGTGACTCAACTAGCATATAAGGAACCCATTTGGAAAGCCGGACTCAACTAGCATATAAGCTTCCATCTCATATTCATATCCACTCGGTGCTAAGAATAAATTTCCATTTCTTACATATTAAATCTTTACTTAAGCTCATACTCATCGAAGAATGTCTAGACGCTCAATCCAACATAAATCATACTACAACTCATAGATTAAATAGGTGAGAATAGCATTTCAATTTTAGAATCATCATATTGTGAGCAAACCTTTCATATCATACCATAATCATACATAAGTGTGTACATGGGGATAATCTTCCAAGAATGTAACAACTAGATCATAATCACTTTATTCTCAAAGTGTTCCTTACGCATATTCACAAATCTCATAATCATGCATAATTCTCATACTTTTCCCCTTCAAAGACCATCGATCATATTGAATCAACACATCTAGAATTACTACATTAGACATGAATATAATAATATTTCCAAGTATCCCAATTACTACTTGCATAATTTCATAAAACTCTTCTATAATCAACAAACCCACATCACAAATTCATAATTGAAGAATATGGGGTTTTCATGGGTTCTTGGGGGATTTCATCATAAATCATCAATTCAATCATAATCCTTAATTAATCAATCATTAGAAACACTGTTGAAAGGAACCCCTGAGATTGAAGTCAAACCCTAACTTTTGGGGAAATCACTAGTTTTGAAATTGAGTTTAGAGGTACTCCATGGATGGATTCTATTCTTGGATGAAGAGATACCATACCTTAGTGAAGAATTCCAACGAATTTGAGAAGAAAACCTAGTTTCTTGAACCCTACCTCAAACTTCCTTCTTCTTCTTCCTTGAAGTTCTAGAGTGAGAAATAATTTGGGGAAGGTGAACTTTGGGGTTTTCTTTTGGATTCTTGGGAGAATGACTTAATTTGGGGAATTTTGAGAGTGGAAAGCTTATATGATTCACTAGATAAGGATTAAAACTACTTTGTTTCGAATTAGGAAAACAACGAAAGACCCCTAACTTAAAATTGCGGGTCTGCCCGCAGAAGCTCTCCAAGGGCACTTAGCGACTCGCCAAGTGGTCCCTTGGCTCGCCAAAATTTCCAGTGTCCACATTATGGTGGTAGACCACTAGGAGATGGGGAGGAGCTGGCGATCACTGCGAGCCGACTTAGCTCGCCAATTTTTAGAACTTGGGCCCATCAGTCCAATGGGCGACTCTAGTTCCACTTGGCTAACCGCCAAGTAATTTTGGAGACGGTATTGCCCATCGCCAAGTGGGTCAAGGCAGCTTAATTGTTTCCCTTAAACTAGTTCCAATGCATGATAGGCCTTTGCCCATTTTCCTTGACGTTAACCCACATGTTTAGCTCTAGTTTCGCCTACTAGTTTCCTGGGAGTTATAATATCTCCCCCTTGGGAACATTCATCCTCAAATGATGATCTAGACTCCTTACAGAAGTAAAGACTCACGACAAGAAGCCCATCATGCATACAACATCAAAATAATGCACAATTCAAAGGAGGAAACATCAACTCCATTTCAAACATAATCAATGTAACACAAGGAAGTAGGAACTACATTTAACAACCCATTATGCATGAAATATCAACATTTCTCATATTCATAGGAGGAACTACCTTCTTCAACTAAAAGCATGCTCAACACAATAGCATGGATCCAATTATTCAATTACTCTCAAAAGCATATTAAAACATGTTCATCAACTCATCTCATGAAGTCAACTATGCAACACATACGATATGCACAACAACATTAGGAACACATAAATAATAAAAAATCATTTTCTTATTAAACATGAATTTCTCAAGAACATGCATAAAATAAGGAAATCATGGAAAACACATATAGCACATATAACTACCAAAACTAGGAAACTCAAGAGGAATTACTTACTTCAAGCTTGAATAGGAGTAGAAGGAAAGATATGAGGGTATCAGGATTTTATATCGGCCTCTGCCTCCCAAGTAGCACCCTCAATTAAGTGGTATCTCCAGAAAACATTTAGGGAAACTATTTTCTTATTTCTGAACCTCTTGACTTGCCGGTCTAGAATTTCTACCGAAACTTCCTCATATGAAAGAACTTTTTGGAATGACTTCCAAAAGTGTGAAGTAAATTAAGTACCCCGATCCGAAATAATAGATAAAGGAACTCTATGTAACTTCACTATTTCTCTTATATACAACTTGGCATAGTCTTCCACCAAAAGAGAAACCTTGACGTGAATGAAGGGGGCTGATTTTGTCATCCTATCTATAATGACCCAAATAGAATCATGTTGCCTATGGTTGCGAGGCAAACCCACAATAAAATCCATATTAATTTCCTCCCACTTCCAAGTGGGATTATCTATATCTTGGGCTAAGCCTCCCGGCCTTTGATGCTCGGCCCTAACTTGTTGACAATTCGGACATTTGGCCACAAATCCCGCAATATCTTTCTTCATTGTGCTCCACCAATAGACTTTCCGTTGATTACGGTACATCTTGGTGGCTCCCGGATGAATAGAATACCGAGAACTATGAGCCTCCTCTAGAATTTTTTCCCTCACACTATCAATATTCGGACAACATAACCGACCTTGGTACCTAAGTTCCCCATCTGCCCCTTGTTTGAAAGCCTCAACGGACTTCTTGAGTACCGACTCTTTCAACTCCACTAATATAGGATCAAGGTCTTGTTTAGACTTTACATCCATCAAAAAGGATGATTCGGAACCATTATAGAACATTACACCTCCCTTGGTGGAATCCACTAGTTGAACACCTAACCGGGCCAACCTATGCACATCACGAACCAATTCTTTCTTTTCATCCTCTACATGAGCCACACTACCCATGGACAATCTACTAAGAGCATCGGCTACCACGTTATCTTTGTCGGTGTGATAAAGGACACTCATGTCATAGTCCTTCAATAATTCTAACCACCTTCGTTGACGAAGATTTAAGTCAGTTTGACTGTACACATATTGAAGACTCTTGTGATCGGTGAAAACATCCACATGGACCCCATACAAATAATGCCTCCATATCTTTAAGGTAAACACAACCGCCACTAATTCAAGGTCATGGGTAGTATAATTCTTCTCATGGACTTTAAGTTGCCTGGAATCATAGGCAATCACCTTACCATTTTGCATAATCACACATCCCAACCCAACTCTAGAGGCATCACAATATACCACAAAACCATATGTACCCTCTGGTAAGGTCAACACCAGAGAAGAAGTAAGTCTATCTTTCAACTCTTGGAAACTTTTCTCACAAGCTTTCAACTACTCAAACATAGCTTTCTTTTGAGTCAAAGCCATCAAAGGAGAAACAATGGAAGAAAAACCCTCAACAAATCTACTATAATAACCGGCCAAACCCAAAAAGCTTCTAATGTCTATCAGTGATAGAGGTCTTGGAAAACTCTTGACCGCTTTCGTCTTCTTATGATATACCTCAATACCCTTACTTGACACAATATCACCAAGGAATGCTACGAATCTTAACCAAACCTTGCACTTGATAAACTTTGCGAAAGGTTGAAGGTCCTTAAGAACTTGCAATACAACCCTCAAAGGGTCAACATGCTCATTCTCAATCCTTGAATAGATCAAAATATCATCGATAAACACAATCACAAAGATGTCTAAGTATTGCCTAAACTCTCTATTCATTAAGTCCATGAATGCCGCTGAAGCGTTAGTCAAACCAAAGGACATTACTAGGAACTCATAGTGACCATATCTAGTTCGGAATGCCATCTTGGGAAAATCAATCTCTCTCACCCTCAATTGGTGATAATCTGAACGAAGATCAATCTTAGAGAAATAACTAGCCCATTGGAGTTGGTCAAACAAGTCATCAATTCTCGATAGGGGATATTTTTTATTGATGGTCACTTAATTAAATTACCGATAATCGATGCTCATTCTAAGAGACGAATCCTTCTTTCTAACGAACCACACCAGAGTAACCCATGGAGAGATACTCAGTTGAATAAAACCCTTGTCTAGAAAATCCTTCAGTTTCTCTTTCAACTCCTCTAACACTGCCGGAGCCATTATATAAGGAGGAATAGAGATAGGTTATGTATTTGGAAGAAGGTCAATACCAAAATCTATTTCCCGCCCGGGAGGAATACCAGGAAAATCATTGGGAAAAACATCTGGGAACTCATTAACTACAGGAACCGACTCTAGAAAAGGGGTTTTGAAACCTACATCCCTCACCTTAACAAGATGGTAAATACACCATTTGGAGATCATCTTCCTAGCTTTAAGACAAGAGACAAATTTCCATCTAGGCATAGAATTTCCCCCCTTCCATTCTAAGATAGGCTCATTTGGAAATCGGAACCTAACCACCCTAGTTCTACAATCAATAGAGGCATAACATGCATCCAACTATTCCATACCAAAAATCACATCAAAGTCTAACATGTCAAGTTCTACCAAGTCAACAAGAGTAACTTTATGGTATAAGGAAATGGGACATCTTCTATAAACCCTCTTAGCCACCACCGAATCACCAACCGGGGTAGAAACTGAAAAAGGCTCTAGTAACACTTCGAGGAGGATATCAAATTTCATGGCCACATAAGGTGTGGCAAAGGACAAGGTAGCACCGAGATCTAACAAGGTATATACATCAATAGAAAAGGCTTTTAACATACCGCTCACAACATTCAGGAAGCTCTCTTTGTCACCTCGGGATTGAAGGGAATAAAAGAAGTTTTGCTTTTGGGCATTGGAGTTTTTACTACTTGGAGGAGCTTGTTTATCTTCCTTTCCCTTAAACTTGAGCATTGGGGAATATCTCATCTTGTGGCAAATATTTCCACCACTAAAATACCCATCGGTTCCAACTAGGCACGTACCATCATTCTTTCTACCATATTTTGCACAGTTAGGACTAACAACATAGGAACCACCACTATTACCTCCTTGAGGTTTAGGGTTGGAAACTCTATTCTTGTTGAGCACTAGAGGAGCCTTGGTTGGAGAACCTTTGCTTGAACTTTGGTCGACCTTTTCCGTCGGACCTAGCATTGGAGAAGTTCCCATCACCGGTCTTTGCTCTTTTCACCTCCCTATTCTTGTCTTGGAGCTTCTCATCCTCCATTTGTTGGGCATACACCATAAGATGTGAGATATGTATATTATCATGAAGCACTGCCAAATGACATTTTTTCTTACAAATATTGGCACACCTATCAAATACCTACTCATCATATCCCTTGAATCCACCACCAAAGCTGAAGCATAATTGGACAATTGAGTAAACTTTAGAGAATACTCTTGAACACTCTTACCTCCTTGACGAAGGTTAATGAACTCTTCCACATTAGATTCCCTCAACTCTGGGAAAGAACCTATCAAGAAATGTCGATTTAAATATTTCCCACTCTATGGGACCTTCTCCTATACCGGCCTATTATTCTTCCATTGAGTATACCATACTTGAGAAACATTCTTCAATTGATAAGCGGCTAGCTCCGCTTTATCTATCGATGTCACCCCCATAATGTCAAGTATTTTGTAAACCTCTTCCACAAATTCTTGAGGATCCTCTCCCACTTTGGAGCCATGAAACTTGGGAGGGTTCATTCTAGCAATATCCTTAACCCTTGAAGCAGCGGAATTCACATTACTATTCACCGGAGCTACCGCTTTTCTATTGGCTTGAGTCATCATGACTTGAGCCAACATTTGAAAAGTTGACCAAAACCCCGCATGAGTCACATTCTCAACCACGGGATCAACTAGAGCTTGATTATCTTAAGCAGGAGCTCATTCATTCACATTGTCATCCTCCATTCTTCTTGCGTTACCGCTTCGTGTATTCATATCCTGAAGAAACAAGAGAAGTATTCGGAGAGGGACTTTATAGAGTTACTCTCTAAGTAACAACTTAAAATTAATGAAAGAAGTGGAATTTCCTAAACATATTATAGCCTCTCATTCATAAATGTGGCGCGCTTCACACTCATGAACAAGACTCTACTAGAAGTGGCTTATGAGACATCATCCTAGAATCATTTTAAACCTTGTTCTCTGATTACTACCCCAAGGGTACCCTCTAGATGTAACAAGGCACATAGAACCCCGAAAGGCTCCATTTAAGCCACTTAGCATATCATCACATAAAGCATTAGAACAATACGAATAAAAACACATTTCAAGTCCAAAATTTTCATAAAGCAAAGCGAAAGTCGAGACCTGTCTCAATTAGCCATCTATTACAATACTTGAATCAAAATAGGGTCACAGCCTAAAACAACATAATACGAAAGTGAAAATACAATAATGAAACTATAGTGATAGTATCTATCCTCGAATCATGAGGACTCACCATAAACAAGGAGAAATGAACAAATCCAATCTCTAGCCACAATGAAGATCACCTCAAACACCGGACCCTACACTTGTGGAAAATGTAGAAAAATATGGGTTAGTATAAAGATGAACTAAGTATGATAGCCATGCATAAAAACCTTGAAAATATGCTAAAAAGGACATTTTTGTTAAAAATCATGCACTTTACCAAGTTTAAGAATCATCATGAACATTAGTGTAAAAACATAAGTCATAAGCATAATCATCACATAGATCATCATGACATAGTGGAAACATACCATAATTACCCTCAGAGCATACTTGTGCAATGCATGAATAAGATCCTATAATCCCACCCATGCTATGTAAAGATTCTTGAGTACCCATAGTTCATAATTCATGTTCTTGTTCATATTTCATCATAGTGGGAATAAGTCTTAACCGACATAGACCATGTGAGCTAAACATGTAATCAGGTGTCCACCCCACAACGAAAAGGGGTTGTACTACTTGCCTAAGGTAGAACCATACTCTTAACTTACATTGGTCCACTAGCTAAATACCTATGTGGGAACATAGTTATGGGATAAGAAGATTGCTACTAGAATCCCAGACTCAACTATTGTAGAAGGTTTCCATCTCATGAGATACATACTTTGGGAACACGGACTCAACTAGCATATAAGCTTCCATCTCATATTCATATCCACTCGGTGCTAAGAATAAATTCCCATATATTGCATATTAAGTCTTGACTTAAGTTCATACTCATGGAAGAATGTCTTGACACTCAATCAAACATAAATCTTACTAGAGCTCATAGATTCAATAGGTGAGAATAGCCTTTCAACCTTTGAATCATCATATTGTGAGAAAACCTTTCACGTCATACAATAATCATACATAAGTGTGTACGTGGGGATAATTTTCCAACAATACAAAAACTAGATCATAATAACTTTACTCTCAAAGTATTCCTTACGCATATTCATAAATCTCATAATCATGCATAATTCTCATACTTTCCCCCTTCAAAGACCATAGATCATATTCAATCAACACATCTAGAATTACTACATTAGAAATGGTTACAATCATAATTCCAAGTAACCCAATCACTTCTTGCATAATTTCATAACATTCGTCTATAATCAACAAACCCACATCACAAGTTCATAAATGAAGAATATGGGGGTTTCATGTGTTCTTGTGGGATTTCATAATAAATAAACAATAAATCATCAATTCAATCATAATCCATCATAAATCAATCATTAGAAACACTTTTAAAAAGAACCCACGAGATTGAAGTCAAACCCTAACTTTTGGGAAAATCACTAGTTTTGAAATTGAGTTTGGAGGGGCTCCATGGATGGATTCTATCCATGTATTAAAAGCTACCATACCTTAGTGAATAATTCCAACAAATTTGAGAAGAAAACCTAGCTTCTTGAACCCTAGCTCCAACTTCCTTCTTCTTCTTCCTTGAAGTTCTAGAGAGAGAAATAATTTTGGGAAGGTGAACTTTGGGGTTTTCTTTTGGATTCTAGGGATAATGACTTAATTTAGGGAATTTTAAATGTGGAAAGATTATATACTTCACTAGATAACGAGTAAAATGACTTTTTTTTAAATAGAAAAATAACGAAAGAACCTTAATACCTTTAACTTAAAATTGTAGGTCTGCTCACTGAAGCTAACCAAGGGCACTTGGCGACTTGCCAAGTGGTCTCTTGGCTCGCCGAAATTTCCAGTGTCCACATTCTGGAGGCAGACCACTAGGCGATGGGAAGGAGCCTTTGGGTGATGTGCTAACCTGGTTGGTGAGCCCAGACTTAGCTCACCCAATTTTACAGAATCTTGGGGTCACCTAGGGAGTCCAATGGGCGACTCTAGCTCCACTTGGCTAACCGCCAAGTCACTTTGGCAATGGTACTGGCCATATCCAAGTGGGCAAGGTAATATAATTGTTTCCCTTCAACTAGTTCCAATGCATGATAGAACCTTGCCTATTTCCCTTGACGTTAACCCACACGTTTAGCTTTAGTTTAGCCTACTAGTTTTTGGGGTGTTACACTAACCCTGAG
This sequence comes from Solanum chiquidenum, assembly GCA_029582725.1. Classification (NCBI taxonomy): domain Eukaryota; kingdom Viridiplantae; phylum Streptophyta; class Magnoliopsida; order Solanales; family Solanaceae; genus Solanum; species Solanum chiquidenum. The sequence continues at coordinate 40,682 of JAJOOS010000335.1, forward strand.
CTGGCATATCATAAGCATACTTAAACAACTGAACTATAAATATTATGTGGAAGCTAAAAACATGAGATAAACTACATGATAGGGATACCCAATCTAAGTCTAAATATATAAATACTGAAAAAGAGTTTAGAATGTTGAACTATAACTCAAAAGCTAAAGCTAAATCTATCTATGTCTGAAATAAGCCTATTACTAACTATAGATGCTAGGATATGCCCCCAGCTAACTTTAGTAAAACTAAAACTAAAACTAAAATTAAGAATGAATTTAAAAGAACATGTCCATCGTCCTCGAAGAAAAAGGACTCACCACTGAAGCTACTGAACTGGAGATCGAGATCCAATCTATGCGTGGTCTAGACGCTGAATACCTGAACCTACATCATGAAAGGGTGTAGTGCAGAGTATGCATCAGTACTTGGAATGTACTGAGCATGCAGGATAGGATAAAAGTTGTACAAAACATACTAAGCAATAATATAATCTAAACATGCTGGAAAATACTGGAAACTAAAATAAGCTGACTTGAATACAATGACCAAGTACATAACAAGCTAAACTGAATAGTGAAGTACAACTAGAAATCTATTCAAATGCATTAAAGTATGATAGTGGGAGCTACTAATAACCAACATAAAACTACGTGAGATAAACCTATGAGGCACGTAGTTTCGGGACTATAACGATATGTTGAACCCTAGTCCACTCGCATAAGAGAATAATACTGGATAGCTCAATATTCTGACATGCAAATCTAAGAATGCAACATTTATAACTGAACATGAAACATTCGAAATCTGAGGCATGTATATCTGTTTAAACTGACCTAGCTAGTGTAATTAATGAACTAAATGAATCTACACAAATAGGGTTCTGAATTTCATTCAACGAACTAAGCAACGGTGTTACATCAACATTAAAATCTGATTTGGAACATTCTAACAGCTAAATCAAAATAATTTCTAAAGTTCAAGAAAACCCTAGGTCTAGATAATATGAAAGCAATCCAGAATCTGACTAAATTCTAGGTACCTAGTGGATGAAAGGGATCCACTAGTGAAATCCCAGATACCTGGTGACGAATTTCACGAAGAAATATTTTGATTTCAGGGTTGGAGCTGATGAAACCTTGTTGCGTTCTTGGAAGGGCTTAGTCGATTCTTTCTCCTCTCTTCGTTCTAAGTTTGATGATTTTTTGGAGAATGATCGATTAGGGAAGGATCTAACTAAGTTACTAGGCTTAAACTAACAAAAACTACGTAGTTTAGGGGTTAAACGACATACTTTAGGTGCCTAACGCATAGGGTAAAAGACCAAAACGACCCCAGGTTAAAAGTTGTCTGGGCCAATTACGGGCCTGACCTACAGACCATGGCCTGACCGATGGTCCATCCTGGCAGGTATTATTTTGTGTGTAGGGGTGGGGGCTGTGGACCACGATCCATGGACCTGTACTACGAACCGTGGGTCCACCCACAGTCCGTAGGTCCTAGCCGTGGATTGGGGTTTTCTGAGTGGAGTTGGGATGGCCAACCACGGACAACACCTGCGATCCGTGGCTTACCCTACAATCCGTAGGTGGCACCCGTCGATGGCACCTGCAACTTCTGAAAATCTATTATTTGGTTTCTTTTTGGATATGGAGTGTTGCATTATTGCACCATCAATTTCGGTGAGATCGTATCCATTAGGCGATCCGCCCTTGGCAATAGGCGATCACAAAATGTGGAGTTTACAGTTGTTTTGATGTTTGGCGACTCTTTCACCCTTTCATCCTTGTCTTGTCCTTCAGACTTCATTGCTACAAATCATTAAAATATCATTAGGATAGGACATAATAAGGCATCCAGGACACTAATTGTTGGGCTTAATAGTCCTCAAATGAGTGTAAATCTACCATTTATCAATAGTACACTCTAATTGACCATCAATTTGTTGTTGGAAAGTTGTGCTAAGGTCAACGCGAGTGCCTAACTCCTCTTGAAAGGTTATTTAAAAATTAGAAGTGAACTTAGCATCCCGATCATATATAATAAAGACAAGAACACCATGAAGAAGGAAAATCTCTCGAATGTAGAGATGGGCCAACCTCTCGGTGTTGAAACAAGACTGAACAGGGAGGAACATTGTTAACTAGGTCAATCGATCAAACATAACCCCTATGCTATCAAAACCTCTTGACGTCTAAGGCAAACCTAATACAAAGTCCATAATGATGCAATCCCACTTCAACTTTTGAATGAGTAATCTCTTAAACTCACCACAAGGTCTCAAATGCTTGGCCTTGACGTACTAGAAACTCATTCAATGGGACACATAGTCCGTGATAGCTCTCCTAATGCCACTCTACAAATAATGTTGCCTTAAATAATGATACATCTTCATAGTGCCTGGACGGATAGAGTATCTAGAATCATAGGCCTCGGGATGTATCAGCTGGATCAAATCCCCAACCTTCAAAGCACAAATACGACAAAAAAAATTAAGTACACTATCTAATTCTAAGATAACCTGACCGACATAACCCACTAACACCTAATATCGATCTGCAAACAAGGCCTCATGATCAAACTGACAACTACGACTTCGATGAAGTAAAAAAGACTAAACTCCCACATAGGCTAAGATACACCTAGAATCTGACATATCCAATTGAATTATAAGATTATCTAAGAACTGAGTGTTTAAAGCTAAAAGTTTCTCCATAGTAGATAGGAAGGTTAGACTACCCATACTCATTGCCTTCTGGCTCAAGGCGTCCGTTACCATATTCGTCTTTCCGGGATGGTAGAGGATAAAGAGGTCATAGTCCTTCAGAAGCTCAATCCAATAACGATGTCTCAAATTAAGGTCGCTCTGGATCATAATATAATGAAGACTCCTCTGATAAATGTAGATATCACTATGAACTCCATACAGTTAGTGCCTCTATATCTTAAGTGGAAAAACTACCACCACCAACTTCAAGTCATGAATGGGGTAGTTGTGCTCCTATAACCTAAGCTGCCTTAACGCATTAGCAATAACCCAGTCCTGCTACATTAATACCCAACCCAAACCAATGCCTGATGCATCATAATAGACTGTGAAGCCCTCGCCCTCAATTGGCAGAGTCAATATGGGAGAATTAGTCATCAACTCCTTAAACATCCAAAAGCTCAACTCACACTCCTCAAACCACTAAAAGGGAACATCAAGGTGAGTCAACTAGATATAAGCTGTTGCAATAGTAAAGAACATGTCACAAAGCGTTAGTAGTAGCCTGCTAACACTACAAGAAAAACCCTTATTTAAAACCAATATTTAGGGACGGGCTAATAATATTCTCTCTAAAAGTAATCTATTGGGAAAAGATTATATTCTAGTCCTTATTTGCATAGTCTATTGCGAAGGTATTAAATTTGGTCCCGAAAGAATTTATAACTAATCCCAAATGGTAATTGATGGGCTTTGAGCGGGAGATATTTCCCCCAAACTTAATACTAAATTAACAAAACAAAAAAGTTATTTTAACAAGAACACAGGCGCCAAATATTTTATGTTGAACGAGTAAAATAAAGAAAATGAGTGTTCTGTCTTCTCAAAAATATAGCGCAGCTGGTCGCAAAGTTGCCCTTGCTAGTTCTCTCTCTAGTCGAAATTCTCTACCCTAATCTCAACATTGAAACTTTATTTTTGTCGCAGCTCTGCCCTAAAATCGAAGCAAGTATCATCGTTTCTCTGTTGAAGGTAAAATTTAATCGCAGGCAACAGATTTACAGGTTGGTTGCTCTATTATTTCTAGAAGTTTTTTGGAAAACGTTTTTACTTGTTGTATTGATGTTGCTCTTCTTTTTTCTCATCTTTTCAAGGTTACGTATTTCTTTATTTTTGTCGCAACTCTGCCCTAAAATTGAAGAAAGTACCATCGTTTCTCTGTTGAAGGTAAAAATTTCATCACAAGAAGAAGACTTACAGGTTTGTTGCTCTGTTTTTTTTCCAGAAGTTTGTTTGATAACATTTTTACTTGTTGTATTGAAGTTTCTCTTCTTTTTTCTCATCTTTTCAAGGTTACCGATTTCTTAATCTTGTCTCTTTTTTTGGTACAATTAGTGAAAACATTATTGGGTTGATATTTCTAATAGATAATCTGATTTTCTGATTTCATAATTTAGTTTTATATAATCAGTGTTTTGATGCTTTGCGAGCCAAATAAGGACTTATTCTATTATTCCTATTGAAACTGTTAATTACATCTGAAAAGGTTTCGACTAAATTTGGTATTCCTGTTTTTTTATAAGGAACAAAAGAAGTTATAACGTGGAACGAAAGTTATAATACGGATGTTGATAATTCTGATGGAAAGTTAGGTAGAGTGAAAGCTCCGAGACAAGAAAAATAACTTGCTTCAAAGTACTGACATATAAAATAAAAAAGACTATGAATATGAGTTACCAATTGTCTTTATCAATTTTCCATAGCTCGAGTATGAATTTCCCTTCCTTGTACTTCTGCGATGGCTCAACAACTTGTTTAAACTTACAGCGTAATACCTCGTTGTGATCCACACAGTATAAGTCAGCAATTTTGCATAGATCGAGTACGGATTTCCGTTCCTTGTACTTATGCGATTGCTCAACAGCTTGTTCATACTTCCAATGCAATACCTCATTACAATCCACACAGTATATGTCAGCAATTTTGCCTAGCTCGAGTACAAAATTTCCTTCCTTGTACTTCTGTGATGGCTCAACACCTTGTTCATACTTCCAGCCAAATACCTCATTGAAATCCGCACACTATATGTCAGTAATTGTTCAAAGTATCTTTCAATTCACAAATTTTGCTTTCTGCTTCTAACCGAGCACTACGCTCCTCCTCCAACTGCTTTTGAAGACTATGCATGGTATTGTTCATCTTAGATTCAACTATTTCAGTTATTCACTGGTGTTGCTCCTTGGAAGAGAACCTCTACAGTTGTTCCTTCAACTCATCAGCTACCCCTTACTTTAAAACTCCGAGCAAAGAACTAACCTCTAATGAGTCATTACGAAGCTTCATCTTCTTTACTTCCTCAAATAATTCACATGCATATGGTTTTCCACCAGTTGTTTAAAAGAAGTTCCCTCAATTGTTCAGCTTACTTCGCTGGATCTTATGTTTTATTGTCGAAAAGTACTTGTCTATACCCACACATCTTAAGAGCTTCCTTTAAATTCTCAGGGTGCGAACAATCTAAGTCATCATTCATAGGGTCATTATCTTCGAGCTTATCCCCTCCAATGTAGACCAAAATCATGTAATCACTAATTTTGGTCCCAAGGAGCTTCTTAAAGTACTAGATAGCAGCATGTTCTTCTTTTGAAAAGCTAGTTCGTACAGACAAAACAAAAAGAACATCGTGGACACCATCATTGGCCAAATCAATGCATTTACCTATTTCATTTACAACTAATCCAGATTCAGCATTAAAATCAAATCCAGGGGTATCGATCACATCAAGAATCAAGAATCTTCCCATCTTTTAATCGAGTCCTCTGAATCTCACAAGTTCTTGTAAGACCAATAGAGCTAGACCTCAACTGGAATGCATTTCTACCAAGAATGCTATTGTTTGTTGAACGTTTTCCTTCACCTTTACACCAATAATAAGTATTGTCTGAGCATCATTTGCAATAAACTCCCAATCATCACTGACTGAACTTCCTTCCATCTTATCTTATCGGATCAAATTACCTTAAGCAACAGGTCACCTAGAGAGAGTGGAGCTCTTGTTATTCCTAAAATCCATGTTCAAATTTATATAAATGTACTGTTTCTTTTATTAGTTTAAGATTAGCTATTTCTAATTTTGTTATCGAATCATATTACCTTAAGATTAGCGATTTCTAATTTCATTAGTTCTTTCTGCATGCATTACTTTGAGACTGTGAGTTACTCATTTCGAAATATAAAATTATGCTAGTAAATTGTCCTGAACTATTGAACAAAACCACAATGATCCCCTAGTGATATTCTTACATATAGTAATCGCTTGTAGTTTCCAGAAACCTCCCTAAAGTGATCATCTATTAGATTATTGGTATCCAAGTTTCCAACAAATTAATCGTGTTAGGCTCATGCTCATTTTGAGTTCCATTACATTGATATGAAGCTTGCATCAATCCACCAACATTCTTCTTGTTAGCTTCAGGACAAATGCACCTAAGCCTAGTGGAGCAAATCTTTCCAGTCATCTTAGTCATAGCATGTAACTGCTCGCTCATAGCATGTAATTGCTCGCTCTCATCCCATAATCTAATAAATGCGTATCTCTTTCTGTTTCATGATATGCTATATGTTACAACTTTAGCACTTTGAGAAATCAGAGTGTTTGTATATAAGTAAATATATAGTAGGGCACATGAATCCTGATATGTGTTAAGAACATATGAAAAGTTATGATCTTAAACCAACTACCAACAAGATTTTTTTAAATCAGAAGTGACTATTTCGTGTAAGTACTTACTTTAATCTTTGGAAGGCTAAAAGGAATCATGTATACATGTTTCAAGAACTAGCATCTTAATTATAAGTTGCTATATAATCTTTTATTTTTCATTGTGTCATTTGATTGTATAATCTTTTATCAACAGATTGTATTTCGTTCATCTTTGGAACCCAAAAAAGTTACAAGTGATTTGAGCTAGCTATATAATAAGCTTCCATATAAGAGAATTGATACTCCATATATCTTATCTAATGTTAAAACACGTTAAATGCAACATGAAGAATAATATCTAGATAAGTTACATATTTCTCCAACAATTTAAAATATTAGTATTGAGGATAAAAATTCAGCTTAGCATGTCTTCTTCTTTGTGTTCTTACCGTGAAAACTTTCCATCTATTCATATTCAAAAGTCCCTTGATTTCTTTTGGGAGTATGTTGAAGTTAGTGTATATGTGAACTTGGTTTCAATTATGTTTTAAAGAAGACAAAGTATCATCCACTTTGTTAGTTTCATGGTGAATCTGATTGTAACAAGTTTTGTAGATCTTATTATTTTTCTTATTCCTTATATATTTTTAAAAAAAATATTGTGTGTAATTTTCAAGGTTGTGGCTCCTAGTAAGCAATGGATACTCCGACTCTTGCATCTACTAATCAAGTTAAGCAATACACTCAAAATGTTGAAAAAAGTAAGTTTATTTCAGCTACTTGTGTGTACTAGTGTTGCATCCTGTTCTTCAAACAAAAATTACTCCAGGTGCTACAGGAAAGAGACTAGAGCAAAGACATGGATCATTAATCTCCTCTTTAGGGGTTTCTGAATATGATGTAGGAGCATTGAACAAGAGTATTCTATATGCTATTTAAAAAATACAAACTCCTTCTAAAAGAAGCAGGTTGAATTCTACCACGTCTTGTAGTCAAGAAATGCAAATAGTAGATAGATTGGTTCTTCAGAAAAAGGATATGCAAGCCAATGAAACATTGATTCCATCTACTGATCAAGTTATGAAACACTCTCAATCAGCTGAAAAAGGTATGATATTTTGAACTCGTATGTTATTAACTTTAAAAACTAATTTTTTATTGCTATAGTTTTACCAAATTATGCAATTGTACGTTCATCTAATCCTATAAAGGAAAAAAAAGTACGAGGGAGAAACAAGTGCAAAGAAGTTGTTTCACTTGAAAATGGACAAAAGTTGAGAGTAACCTTTTACAATAATCGAATGGTTGGAATCAACATCAATATGTTTTTGAGGCATTTGGAAAAAATTGTTCGTGATCGTTATATTTGTCCATTGGAGGTATCATCTTGGAATGATATTACGCAAGAAAAATTGGATCATATGTGGGCTGCCGTTGAGGTACTAAATGTACATCCTATTCAAATCTTTTATTTACTAAATAGATGATCTTGTATTTCCACAGAATTTGTGACTTATTTTCAAAGGGCAATAGATCTTATTTAGGAACACTGAATCAAAGAGAACTCTCTGTTATTTAAACAATTCTTTTATGTAAGTCAAGTTCAAAATATGTTATTTCAATTGGATTTTATGCTGTTTCATGTAACTGTTGTCCTTTGTAGTTACTTCTATGTTTGTAATAACTCAATTCATGTTTCAATAATTATAGAATAAATTTGAACGTGTTGACATGAATGATCATCATGATCATGTCTTGGGATGGATGAATGAGCTATGGAACAAATGGAGAGGATACCTGCATGTTAACTATGTGAAGGATAAGCTAATTCCACAATCACATGTCCCACCTGCGACATCGCCCGTTTCAACTGAATGACCAATATTTTCTGCTGACCAAGTAAGTAAAAATATACTTTTCTATTGGAGATTGTAGAACTGGATGTAGTGAGATCTATGTCCTTTTTATGGTTGAAAGTATCTTTGGAATTGTTGTCTGGAGGCCTAGGGATTAATCAACTACATGCTCACTGTTCAACTCCATCGTTAATTGTAGAGGTTTTTGATTTTTAATCTTAAGAACTAAGCTAGTAGACTTGCTTATATGATTGATCCTCGGCTGCTCGTTTTCGACAAGTTCTTCATTTGGGTAGGTATTTTCCATTTTTTCCTCGAAGATATTAGAAACATAGCTATTTTCAGCTTGGTACCACTATAGTTCAGCTGATTATTGTTGCTTTCTTCCTCACTATGTCCATTAGGTTCCCACTCGCTTTCTGACTCAGGAGTTTATTGTTTTTTTGTTTCCTCTTCCTTCTCGCGATCATGTTTAATTTGTCTTTGTTTCTTTCTTTTTTTTATCCTAGAGATATTCGATTTGAACATGACCTTGGTTTTATTAGTGCAAGTGTTACTAAGAGTAATCTGTTAGCTTAATTCCCTGTGCAAGTGTTACTGAGAGTAATCTGTTAGTTGAAAATATCCTTTCCATGGTCTGGTTATCATGAACCGTGTCATTCCCCTGTTGGCATAAACTTCCCCCTTAATTTTGTTTTGATGTTTCCCACGTCAACTTCATCATAAAACTAAAACATCCTAACATTGTTGGATTATAGTCTACATCTTCATATTTCCAAGCAAGTTTAGCATGTTCCAACAAACTGTAAAAGGTAAATGAATAAGACGGTCTATTTTGTAAGCAAATTTAAGAACTTGAGGCTTCATTCTGACAGCACACAACAAAATTTGTATGAGCATGATCCACTCACATGCTCAAGTTCCAAGATAATACTACAATTTAAGATCATGAATTAAGGAGAAAATATGGGAGGGACTTTCAACAGTAAGTAACAAGACATCTATCAGCTTAGAGAATATACTTCAATCAAACATTCTTCCTACCAATCATTCCCTTGCCAGGATTCTTCTTCTTAGCTATTTTCAGCTTCTTTTTCATCTTTTTTTTAAGAGGTTTTAAGGATTTTGAACTTTGATTGCCATCAAGTTAGGAGACATAATAATAAGCTTAGGAGCAGCAAATTTAGCAGCTTCTTTCTTAATAACAGTGAGTTCTGTAGAAACGCCATCCCTCCTTATAGCTCTCAGCCTCTTTTTCCTCTTTGATCTCATTGACTTTGCCATTTTCTTCGCAAGTAGATATATCTGTGAGCTCTATTTTTTCTAGCTCTAGTTGCTCTGTTCAGCTTCCCCTTCAATTATATTGATAGATTTGTTCTTTTTATCCTCCTCCTCTTTAGCCTCATTGATACCCCAATATGGTCGATCATGGCAGAACTCCCACCTCAGAAGTAGCACGAGATTGATGGAGCCCTGTACGGTGGCTCCATAGGGGGGAGCATGTAGTTAACTCTCTAAGAAATGATTGTTGTAGATTAACGTATAGAATACGTATGGAGAGAAAAGTGTAGGAGGGAGTATTTTCTAAACAATATCTACTATTAGTAAAAAAAACTAATAAAAAGTAATCAGTTCATTAGTTTCTATTGTCTACCAAATTCCATTCAGTTGTAGTTCTTGAAAATATATTTTTGATGTTGGTTAATGCATCTTAAAGTTTTCCTAATTGATTTTCTTATTTTCTTGCAGCTTTTGTTGATGTTTTTTGACAACACTCCATGAATTGAAGATTCAAACTTTTAACTTTTTGCCAAGCTTTTGTTGATGTGCGAGCTCCTTATTAGTTTAGTACGAATTATATTTTTGCAAAACTTGATATTATAGTATAGCTCAGAAGCTCGGATATTAGCTATATTTTTTTGTGAAGCAAATATTGAAACTAAAATCATGGGATGTTAGCCAATTTATTGTAATTAATCATACAATCTTGATCTCTATCTTCTTGTCACTTCTATATATATTTATATAATCTTTTTGTATAGAAATTTTTACTAGCAAAATAATATTTCTGGATGATATTTTATTCTAGTGATATCAATTGCTCTAGGACCATTGGTGGTCAGTTAGAGACCAATATTATTGCTCGTCCCTAAAGGTCAATCTAAGACAACAAATGTTGTTCGTCTCTAATGATTTATCTAGGACTAGAATAGCTTGAGTGTCACATAATCTATTTTAGGACCAGGTCATTGAACGTCGCTAAATATATTCAAGGATTGAGTCGTTGATCGTCGCTAAATTCATTCTAGGACCAAGTTGTTACTCGTCTCTAAATTGTTTCTAGGACTAGGTCATTGCTCGTCGCGAAAGCTATTCTAGGACCAGTTGATGATCATACCTAAAGAGGTTTAATGACATGAAATAAGCCTTTTCTAAGGTATTTAAAAAGTATTTGAGACCAGAATTTGGTCTCTAAAACGGTAGAGGCGACCAGATTTCTTTCCCATCCCAACACCAATTCACGACCAGATTTTGAAACTCGTCGTTGTTGACCCATAGCGACGGAAGCTACAAGGACGGGTTGCGATCAACTTTTTTAGGTCCGAAATGCCTATTAGGGACCAGATTTGGACTTTTGGGATGAGATTTTCCTTCCTTAGAAACTGTTTTTCTTGTAGTGTAATCCGATGAAGCTCCAAAACTTAGTAATGGAAGTGGACCTACCCTAGTCACGAATAGCCTCAATCTTTGTCGGATTGGCCATGATGCAATTCATGGAAACAAGGTTCCCCAAGAATGCTAAAACTCGCACATTAAGAAATTGCCATAAGGTCGCTAGTCTCTCAAAGTCTGGAGCACAATCCTCAAATACTGTTTAGGATCACTCATGCTTTACGACTGTACTAGAATGTCATCTATGAACACAATGATGAATGAATCAAGATACGACCTAATAACCCATTTTGTCAAGTACATAAAGGCGGCAGAGGTATTAACCCAAAAGACATAGCCAAGAACATGTAGTGGCAATATCGAGTCCTAAATGCGGTCTTAGGGAATTTCCCTAATCATCAGTTGATGGTAACTCGACCCCAGATGAATCACACTGTGGCAACCTGAGGCTAGTCAAACTGATCATCAAACTTAGGTATGGGGTAATTGTTCTTTACCGTTGCCTTATTCAGCTACCTATAGTCGATACATATTTACATCATATTGTCCTATTTCTTTATAAAAAAGAACGGGAGCACCCCAATGTGAAACACTAGGACTGATGAACCCCTTACCCAAGAGATCTTGAAGCTGAACACTATGGTCCTTGAGCTTTGCAAGAGCCATATGTTATGGTGGAATAAAAATAGGCGGAGTACCCAGCTCAAGCTCAATAAGGAAACCAATATCACACTCTGGTTAGGGTAGGTAGGTCTATAGGAAATACATCTACAAAATCACGGACAACTAGAATTGACTAGGCTAGAGGGACCTCCATACTCAATCACACGCAAATGGAAAAAAAGACAAACACATGTTAGCCACTAATCTCTGAGCCCTAACAAAAAAGATAACTCCAATCAGTGTCCTACTAAAGGAGCTCTGCCACACCACTAGTGGAATACTAGATATGGATAAGGTAATGGTCTTAGAGAAACAATCTAAGACCTCATGGTAAGGGGATTACCGGTCCATGCCCAAAATCTCATCAAAATAATGTATATCAAGGAGTGTAAGGTTAGCTCGGGTGTCACGCTGCTAGATCGTAACTAAGAAAGATTGAAACACTTAATCCATTACTTAAGACTCACCCATGGGGGTCGAAACACGCAATAGTTTTGCCTTAAGCTTAGAACTCAAACCCATATGAGAAGCATAATAAGCATACATATAAGAATAGGTAGAGGCAACATCAAAAAAGTTGAGACGAGCTGCTAGCATAAGAGAATTGTACCTGTGATTACATCGTCTGATGCCTCAACCTCTTTCCTCATTGGAGCTGCATAGAAATGGTCTTCCACCACTTCCCTAGAAATCTGTCCTACCACCTGATCTACCTCCCTGAGAACCACCCTGAATATCCTGTTGTCGACCGCAATGATTCTAACCCTTGCTTCGACATAACTGATGGTGTTGCTGGAGCAGCTAGTAGAGTTGGTGGAGCTACCTATGGAGTGAGAGAAATCTGCATATGCAAAGGGAAATCTCTAGCTAAGTGATCCAACTCTCCACAATCAAAACAACACGGAGATGATGGAATCCTAGAAGAACAATATCCACGACCTAAAGCACAAAATTATGACCCATGACTCTAATCGATGGCAACCTCTCTCTGGCTATACCGCTCAACCTCTTAAGTCTACAATGAGGCCTAAATAGGCTGAATGGACTGACTCGTCTGAAACCATTATCAAGTCCTATCATCAGTGTCCTTGACCTAGAATGGGACCCAATGTAGCTACACCTATGTCAAGCTCTCTTGTCGCTACCTCTTGGGAATCACGCTGAAGCTGCTTAGAAGAGGAGGCTTGGTAATCAACATCAATATAGAAATGAGCCACAGAGACCATATGTTGACTCTTCATATATATAGTTGAAGCCTTAACCCATAAACAAAGCATCAAACTTTATCCTCCTCAGTAGGTAGAATCATAAACGCATGTCAAGAGAGCTCGTGGAAACTTGTCTCATACTTTGACACCAACATGGAGCCCTTCTCCAATTTCAAGAACTGATCCTAGAGGTGATCTCTAATGCTCTGAGGGATAAACCTGTTCAAGAAAGCCTCAGAAAAGTCTATCCAAGTAATTCTAGGAGACTTAGCTTGTCTAGTCTCTATGAAGGTATGCCACCTCTACATAGCTTGCCCATCTAATTGATAAATAATGAAGTTGGCTCCTCTCAACTCCACTAAGACCAATGTATAAAGCAACTCCCAACAAGTAGTTAGCAACTCATGGGCATCCTGAACCACAACCCTAGAAAACCTTAGAGGTGAAACCTTAATTAACACTTCGAGCATATTCTGATTTTCTAGTAACATAGCTCCGGTCGTGATCAGGGGCTAGGCACCCCAAGTGGTACATGGGCCTAAGGTGCCTCTACTAGAGACTGATCCTACTAACTTGGTGCGGGTACTAATAGAGCTGCAATTGAAGTTGGGGCCTGTTGAATGTCTCTAGGCATCGACAAAAGATGAGTAATGGCTTCTTGAAAATTCCGAGCCATAGGCGGTTCGGGTGGTGGCTAGGCTGGTCTAGGCCTCACCGGCTGAGTTCAAACCTGACCTCTTAGAGGGTCCATTGCTAGCTCTGAGCCCCTCTCTCTATCCTAGGTGATGTTGCACCCATATCTGGCATCAGAGGTCGGACCTTACCCGGAGCCACTATGTAGAGCGTATGGGCCATATTGCAAAAAGAAGCAACAAGTGATACTAACGTGATACAAAAGGAAAAATTCCTAAAGATACCTTGTAACCTCCCAAAGATAGGATACATACGTCTCCACACCGATTGGTAGGAATATACTAGGGATTAACTTTATACAAGTGAGACCAGTAAACCTAACTCTGATACCAACTTGTCACAACACGATTCCTCAAGTCATGATGTCACCCACTATAACCCACCTGTAAAAAAGCCAACCCTTACCCATAACAACAAGTAATGAGTATATGGGTAGGACTAAAAATAATTAACACTAGAAAATAAAAAAAGACAGAATCGAAAGCAAGCAAAAATCTATATACAAGGGAATCCCTTAAAAAACCTGGAACTCACTAGTACATAATTTTCTAATATAAAAATACAAGTTCCAAAAGTAGAACACAACAAGTCATCTCAAAGGAAAAAGACTACCTAAACATATATATAAAAGGAGGCATGTAGATCCAGGACACCAAGTGCTTACCCACATCTCCGATCTCAAAAGCTTCTGAAGATGGCACGAACAATCACCACCAGTAGCTAGTAGTAGGACTATCACAACCCAGAGGTTCCCCCTAGATGTAACCCCGAAGGACGTCGTACAAGCTCCTTAACTCTCATATCATAAGAAATAGAACAATAAGAGTAAAAATATAGTCCAAGTCCAAAACAATTCTTATAAAACCAAAGCGGAAGTCTAATATAGTTGTCTCATCATAGCCATCTAATACAATAGAATGAAATTAGGCCTAGCCCATACATCATGTCCAAAAGAGAAAATACATGAAAGAGAGTGAAAATAATAAAGTCCTTCCTCGAAGAATGAGGACTCGCCAAAGCTCGGGAATCAATCAAATCACCCACTAGCCACGAAACTGAGCACTCTGAATATCAGATCCTACATTTAGAAAAAATGTTGGCAAGAGTATGTGTTAGTACAAAACAATGTACCAAGTATGATAGCCATGCATAAAATGTTTAAATCATACTAAAAGGGATATTTCATTTCATGACATGCAATTGACCAAGCTAAAAATGATATAAAAGAGTTATAAAAGATAAGTCATCAAATCATGGTCAATGCAAGCTAACTTCATCTTTAAAACCTTTGTACTCATATGCGATACTTATTTAATTAACCTTAGTTCATTATTACTTGTGGGGAATTAACCTTAACCGACATAGAGACAATATGAGCTATAACATGATCCCCCCCGTGTCTCCCACACCGAAAAGGGTTATCCTACTTGCCAAGGTAGAACCATGAACTTCTGGCTTAAGTGGATCCACTAGCTAATCAACATATGGGGGCACATAGTTAAGGGATAAGGAGATTGCAACTACAAACCCGGCCTCTACTAACGGGGGAGCTTCTATCTCGTGAAATTTCTTCTAGAAACCCGACCTATACTAACAGGGGAGCTTCTATCTCATGAGATTACTTCTAGAAACCCAGCCTCCACTAAAGGGAGAACTTCCATCTCATCATCAATATCCACTCGGTGCTAAGCATAAATCGCACAAAATAGTCATTTCTTACTTGACTTCATTAATTATGGAAAGGTTCCCTTGGACAACCAAACTAAGCTAGTTCATTAGGATAGCTCTTACTCTTCGATTGAACTAGGTGAGAAAGCCTTTCAACCTAAGAATCATTTATATGTGAGAAAATCTTTCATATCATGCTAGTTATGTTCTTAGTGAGAATATCCTTTCACAACACAACATCATTGTTGGTACTTTACTCTAAAACAAAACCTTAAAACATTTGCATAGGTCTCATAAAACAATGCATAAGTCCATAATTTACCTCTTGAGGTTAAAAACCCACTTTCAATCATCAATTATTAGAAAACATGGGTTAGATGTGGATTTAATCATAAATACATGTAAATCTTGCATTACATGCCTAATTTCATAAAACTCTTCCTTGAAGATCAAAATCCCACATCATATGATTCATAACTTGAAAACTATAACACTCCAAAAAATAGTAGGTTAAATTACAGCCTAAACGCGAGGGTAAAGTCATGAGTTAATTGCAAGGGCCAGGAGAGAGGACCAAAATTGTCACGCCCCAAACTCAAGGGGAACAACTGGCTCCTAATGCCAAAACTCATGCCCGAGCCGACCCTGCTGAACTATTTGCTACTATCTCATGGCAAACACACACAATTAAGAAAACAAACAAGTATATTTCGGCTTCAAACTAAGCCCTCGACCGGCAAGGCCCCTGTCAACTGATCTATAAAAGAAACAGCTACTCCCAGGAGATCATATAAATAAATAGCCAACTAGCACAGAAGTCCTGATTGGGCCGTTGAGGCCACCATGATATCTACACCAAAACTGAAAGCATGTATATATCAAGACAATACATCAAACAGCTCACAAGCTTAAGCAAACCAACAAACTAGGCCAGTATGGTCATAACGTAGCTATACACCCCACACATAAGTCTGCAAGCCTCTAAGAGTAGTCAAAATTGGCGGGACAGAGCCCCAGCCTACCCATAAATATATATACAACAAAAGGTAACAAACCTTCCAACTCTGGCAGCTCCGAAGGAAAGGGGCTAGCCAATCGGATAGAAATCAATCCTGCTACTGAGGAGGTCTACTGGGTCGTCTGTCGGGACCTTCATGCTTCAATGGAGCGCCCCCAAGGCAATGGGGCGTCAGTACAAAATAACGTATAGAGTATGAAAGGCTATAGACTTAGTGAGCAAGTATCATAATATACCAAAAGCAATTACGTAAGTAAATCAAAATTTTAGATAAGCATGCTAACCCGCTACTGAATCTAAAAATACAAAAATGATAAAACATCAATCTAACCAAGCCCCCATAAGCTCGGCTGGTACAAACAACATACCACCTACCTAGGCCCCCATAAGCCCAGTAGGTGCCATACCCCTATCGGTTGCCCCTTGTCTTTGTTGTCACATAGCCCTTTTTGGTAATGATATATCCCCGCAGGCAGCACATAGCCCTCTTAGGCAACATCATAAATTTGTGGGCTGCACATAGCCCTATTTTGCATCAACATAGCCCTGTAGGCAACACATATTCCTTTTTGGCGTCAACAAAACCCTGTAGGCAACACATAACTCTCTTTGGCATCAATATAGCCCTGTGGGAAACACATAACCCTCTTTGGAAATAACATAGTCCTACTAAATAACATCATAGCCCCTATAGAAACTTCATAGCTCAAAAATTAACCACAATAGCCCCAAGGGCGACAACAAACAATTGAATAGGCTAAAGGCGAGCAATTTATCTATAAAAAATATATATGAATAATCTGCAAGTCGTTCCTAACTTAGGGTCATTCTTAAGAGATTATAAGTCCCTAAAATGATGGTTTATAACCACTCAATCAGCCAACCATTCACAATTACCTCTACAAGATCACCAACATAAACTACTTCTAAGGAAGCATGTCGAACGAAGGGAATAACCTTAACATACATTTCCAATGAACGCTCAAAACACCGTAGTTCCTTCACGAATGGTGTTCCTTATGTCCTAAGCTTCACAAACACTATATATACACATCTGGTACGCACCTTAGTTAACCAAGTTTAAACCTTGCAAAACACCAATAACTACAAATTTATATCATCAAACACCAACTCCAAACGCAACTAATTGTAGGGAAAAATGATTGCCACGTGTAGAGATTACGTTCCTAGGAATGGGGCAACGTTTAATGGTAGAAATCATCAAAAACTAACCTTCATCATGAAAGAACTCCGTAGGAACCCTCTCTTAAGCTTTCTCTCTGGTTTGGAAGTGAGATGAAATGTTGTCATGGATTAAAACATTGAGTAAGCCGACATACCATATTTTTAACCCGACCTGGATCCGAACCGGATTCTGCCCCACCAGTCCGTAGTAAAACCGTCATAACTTTTTACTCCAATTTTAGTTGGATACGAGATTTTATGCGTTGCAAACTAGACTTGTAGGCCTTCAATTTAATGGGAGATAGGCCTTATAACTATTTATATATTGGAAGAAAACATCCAAGACATTTGACCCAAATTTCAGAAAAATCTTTAAAAAGGAACTTACGATAGCTTTCGCCAACTTTTATTTTACCACTTACCTAACTTCAAAACCTGAGATACAACCCTTGAACACTTAAAATATGACATACCACATCATTCTTAATCTATTACCTACCCTCCTTGTCTTTTCACGAAGATACGAGTTAATTTAGACGTTTTGGAAAGTCGGGGAGTTGCATCCTCCTCCCCGTTAGAAACATTCGTCCTCGAATGAAAAAACTTGAGTCACGAGGTTAAGTCCTTGTGAGTTTCAAAAATATAGGCAAAATATCCTTTGTAAATGTGACTATCCAGGAACATGAATTGTAGAAATTCTAACCTAGGCGTTTCACAGGATGAGATAAATAGCTAAGCAATATAGCACCACAATAACAGTGCGAGCAAATATACAACGACAACAACAATAATAATAATAAGCAACAGTATAAAAAAATCAGATTGGTATCTAACCTCACTGCACTAATATAAACTGATATGCCATCACACTGGGTATGAAACATGTAAGGATATTTGGACCTCATGCCATCCTCAACTTCCCAGGTCACCTCTTCTATATTCTTGTTTCTCCACAATACTTTATTCGAAGCCACCTCTTTGGTCCTCAAATTACTGACCTGTCGATCTAATATGGCAATTGGAGTTTCCTCGTAGGACAACTCCTCTTTGATATGAACATCCTCAACTGGGACAACCCGAGAAGGGTCTCTTACATACTTTCGTAACATCGATACATGAAAAATTGGATGAACAAATTCTAGCCCCGAAGGCAATTCTAACTCATAAGCCACCCGTCATACCCTCTGAAGGATTCGGTATGACCTAATGATTCTGGGACTAAGCTTGTCTTTTTTTCCAAATCTCATAACACCACTTCATAGGCGAGACTTTTAAGAATACCCAGTCATCGACACAAAACTCTAAGTCCCTTTGTCACACATCTGAGTATTACTTCTGTCAGCTTTGAGCTGTTAGCAACCTCTCCCAAATGAGCTTAACCTGCTTCACTGTCTGCTGTACTAAGTTGGGTCCAATCAACCTTGACTCACCTACCTCAAATAATTTGATGGGGAACCTACATTTTCGCCCATACAAAACCTCAAAAGGTGCCATACCGATGCTGGAATGATAACTATTATTGTATGCGAACTCAATAGGAGGTAAGTGGTCATCCCAACTTCCCTTGATGTCTAGCGCGCGCGCCCGTAGCATATCCTCGAGTGTCAAAATTGTGCGCTCACCCTAGCCACCTGTGTGAGGGTGAAAGGTTGTACTAAGATTAACCTGTATCCCTAGTCCTTTCTGGAAGGACTTATAGAATTTGGTGGTAAATTGTGCTCCTCTATCAGAGATAATAGATAATGGGACACCGTGTAGCCTAACAATCTCTCTAATATAGAGCCATGCATAGTCTTCGGCCGTAAAAGTAGCCCTGATTGGTAATAAGTGGGTTGATTTTGTTAGTCTATCAATAATTACCCAAATAGAGTAAAACTTGAGATGCGATCGAGGTAACCCTATAATAAAATCCATATTAATTGCTTCCCACTTCCACAAAGGAATGACTATCTCCTAAACTAGCCCAACGGGCTTTTGGTGCTCAATCTTCACATGCTGGCAGTTATGACACTGTGCCACAAACTCAGCAATGTCCTTCTTCATCCCGTGTCAGCAATAGATCTCCTTAAAAACATGGTACATCTTCGTCGAACTAGGATGAATAGAATAACAAGAATGATGTGCCTCTTCCATAATTTGATGTCGAAGTCCTGCAACATTTGGAACACACAATCGACTACTATATCGAAGGACTCTATCTCCTGTTATATCAAATACTAAAGACTGTTGATCCTGAGCCTTGGCTCTGAGCTGCTCTAAGCCAGCATCATTTTGTTGCCGTGATTTTACTTCTACAACTAGATATGATACGACTGTGTCTTGAATTGCTACCCCACTATATTCTGCCTCTAACAATCTGACTCCCAAGCTAGATAACTGATGAAGCTTTTGGACTAGCTCACGATTTGCCACACCTAAATAGGATAAACTACCCATAGATCTTCGACTGAGAGTATCGGCTACCACATTCGCCTTTCCTGGATGATATAAATTAAAATATCCACATCATAGTCTTTCAGTAACTCAAGCCATCGAAGTTGTCGCAAATTTAACTCCTTCTGTCTAAAGATATATTGAAGACTTTTATGATCTGTGAAGATGTCAACATGAACGCCATACAAATAATGTCTCCAGATCTTTAACGCATGCACAACTGCAGCCAACTCTAAATCATGGGTCAGATAATTTTTCTCATGCTTTCTGAATTGCCTTGAAGCATATGCAATAACCTTACCATGTTGCATTAGAACACATCCCAACCCAACAATAGAATCATCACAATACACCGCATAGCCTTCTGAACCCTCTGGCAATGCTAGAACTGGCACTGATGTCAACCTATCTTTCATCTCCTCGGAGCTATGCTCGAAAGCCTCAGTGCACTGGAACTTAGCTGCTTTTTTAGTCAGCTTCGTTAATGGGGCTGAAAGTGAAGAAAACCCCTCGACAAACCTTTTGTAGTACCCAGCTAACCCTAAGAAACTACGAACCTCAGTCGGAGTCATGGGTTTGGGCAAAGTCTTTACGACCTCAATCTTTTGTATATCAACAGCAATGCCTGTATCTGATACAATATGGCCAAACAAAGCTACAGATTCCAAGCAGAACTCACACTTCGAAAAATTTGCATAAAGTTCTCGGTCTCAAAGAACCTGAAGGATTGCTCGCAGATGATTTGTTTGCTCAGCTTTTGAACGTGAATACACCAAAATATCATCAATAAATACATTCACAAATAAGTCTAGAAACGGCCTGAATAAACTATTCATTAGGTCCATGTACACTGTTGGCGCATTAGTTAATCCAAAAGACATTACCAATAACTCAAAGTGTCCATATCTGGTTCTAAAAGATGTCTTTGGAATGTCTTTCTCCCGAACTCGTATTTGGTGGTACCCTGATCTTAAATCAATCTTTGTGAACCACTTAGCACCTTGTAACTGATCAAACAAGTCATTGATCCTTGTAAGGGGATACTTATTATTTATAGTTGCCCTATTTAGTTGCCGGTAATCGATACACATTCTTAGTGAGCCATATTTCTTCCTTAAAAATAACACTAGCGCACCCCATGGTGAAGCACTAGGCCTAATAAAGCCTTTATCCAACAAGTCTATCAGCTGATCCTTCAACTCCTTTAGCTCAGCAGGAGCAATTCTATAAAGAGGGATAGATATGGGTTGTGTACCTGGTAGCATATCGATAGAAAAATCAATTTCCCATTCTGGAGGGATACCAGGGAGCTCGTCTCAAAATACATCTTGAAATTTATTAACCACCGGAATAGACTGAAGAGTCGGTGGTTGTACATCTATATCATGAACGTGAACAAGATGATAAATACAACCCCTAGTAATCATCCTTATCGCCTTAAGATAGGAAATAAACCTACCTTTCGGCGTTGTTGTATCGCCTTTCAATTCCCGAACTACCTCTCCTGGAAAGTGGAATCTAACAATCTTAGTTTGGCACTCAACATTAGCATAACAAGATGCTAACCAGTCCATACTCATGATGACGTCGAAATCGACCATCTCTAACTCCACGAGATCTTCAGAGGTCTGACGATCGATAATTTCTACCGTGCAACCTCGATAGACTCTCCTGGAAATAATAGACTTACCAACTGGTGTAGATACAATAAAGGGTCGATCTAATATCTCTACTACTATACATAACATCCCCGTAATAAATAGAGTAACATAAGACAGAGTAGATCCATGATCTATCAAAGCATAAACACAACGGGAGAAAACAATCAATATACCTGTCACAACATCTGGTGATGACTATGAGTCATGTCGGTTGGCTAGGGAATATGTATGGTTTTGTCCACTACCAGAACTAGATGCTTCCTCTCTGCCTCCGCCTCTACCTCTACCCCTATAGACTGTGCTGATGAGGAGGAACCTACTACTGACCTGGTCGACTAACCTATACTACCCTGACTTATGGTCGGGCAGTTTCTCCACCCATGCCCCTCATGTCCACAAGAATAACAACTTGTAGAACCTTGTCTGCACCTGCTGAAATGTACCCTACCACAAGTAGCCGAATGAGATGGGGCTGTTCTAACCTGGTTGAACCCCTCTGCTGCTGAGAGCCTAATGCTCGTAAACCCTCACATGGGTCTGACTGTCCCTAATGATCATATCTACTACCCTGGAACTGTTGTGGTGGAGGCTTAGGTGGCTTAATAGAATATCGAGGTCTGGGACCACCCTAAAGATCTCCGTGTGAACCAGCGGGCCTAGCCCTCTTCTGTCTCTCTCTCTCGACCCTCTCACTCATATACTGTAAATGTCGGTGATCCTCTAATCCATGTGAAAAATCTTGAACTCACGAGATATCCATATTATCATTTAGTGCAGCGATAGAACACACGTCGATATAGTCTGAGTCGGGTCCTCCCACAAATATACGCACCCTATCATGCATCGTATCAACAAATTCTGGTGCATATCTAGCCAATGAATCAAATCTTAGCCTATACTCTTGGACACTCATGCTGCCCTATCGGAGGTTTAGAAA